>PVIC010002013.1:0-82565 GCA_004025085.1 Thryonomys swinderianus | reverse complement strand
GAACTTACTGCCATTAAGCTTTAAAAGTCAAATCCATTTCTTGTATTTTTCTAGCCAATGAGAGCATTGTAAGGAAAATGTAGGAAAACCAGAGTGCATTCTTAAGATGCAGGGAATTAATTCTTCACCTCTTTATTCCTTAAGAGATAATTATAGAGGACAGGCTAGTATCATGTATATTATATACAAAGTAGTTAGAGTCTAAGGGATTTTTATAACTGGTTTAGTGGTATTTTATGTGTATTTTTCTAATCATCTTCAAGTTCTTTGTAGGAAAGGATGAGTGACACTGTTCAGTTATTGTACATGTTCAACTACTGAATTAGTGTCTCTTCCCAGTAAGAATGTACTTTTTCTTTTCTACCAAAAAAAAAAAACAACAAAACAAGTAACAACAAAAATCTAGACAGCTTATTATCTAATTTCAATATGGAACAAACCATTCATTTTAACTTTAAAATGGAAAGAATTTATACTCTCTATTTGCCTTGGCTGGCCCCCCAAAATCAACCCTGCTTACCTTGGACACAAAACATTCTGCTATGGCCACTGGGTCATTTTCACAGTTTTCTAAATCTTGCAGAAGTTCACTGAAAAAGAAAAAAAAAAAACCCAGGAAGTATTATAGTCTCATGGTTGAAGATACGTTACTTTAAAAACTTAAATGTTTCTCATGAGATTTTTTTAAAGGAGTCATATGATTGGACAACTGAGGTTCTCTTGATATTATATCCAAAGTTTATATATAGAACTTGCCCAGGATCATGGTGGAGCCAGAATTTAATTATATTTTGGACCAGTAGTAATTCTCCTACAGGAGAGCAGCCATGGCCAAACACTTGAGTTTTCAGATGTTTGTCACTGACTATACACTCATTGAACATTTGCTGAGATACCCAGTACAGTGTAAGACACTAACCACAGATCACAATGCAAAATGAGACATGGTCCCTTTACACTGGAAAAGGGAGACAGTTAATAACAAATCACTCTAGCCTTAGTGCTAGAGTGATAGACAGCAATTGTGCTTTAAAAGAAATAAGTATTTGGTAGGAAAGGAAATCTTTCCTCTCAACAAGTATAAATTTACCTTAATTTTTAATGGCAGTATCATTCTTTTAAGTAAGTGCATAATATCTCATTGTGTGGCTAATATTGTAATTCATTCAATTAATCTAAGTGGAAAAAGCGATTCTCAGTGTCAATGCTAGCATTGCATTCCATACATACCATATTGACAGATATTTTAACATGTTAAATGCTCATTTTAATAGCCAACATATTACACAAGTTAAAAAGTTAACCCGGGCCTGAGATTTAGCTCAGTGGTACTGGTGTCTGCCTAGCAAGCACAAGGTCTCTGATTTGATCCCTGGTAACCACATACAACAATACAGGGCGTGGTGACTCATGCCCATCAGCAACAGGTACCACACACCACATTGCTTGGTGTGGTGGCTCACGCATGTAATCCCAGCACTTGGGAGGCAGAGGCAGGAGGATTGCTGAGTTCGAGGCTTGCCTGGGGTACATAGTGAGCTCAGAGCCAGCCTGAACTAGAAAGTGAGATCCTGTCTCAAAAAAAAAGTTAACCAGTTCTCCAGGACTTGCTTTGTGCTTCTTAATCTCAATGGCTACTGTTGAGAAGCATTTTAAACCCTTTAGGTGTTCCTGTTCCTATTTAGCATATCCCTTTGAAGCATGTAGCTGATGTATATTCATTATTTTTCAGTTTCAGCTATTATTTTTTTTGAGACAGGGTCTTGCTCTGTAGTTTAGGCCAGCCCCGAGCTCACTCTGTGGCCCAGACTAGCCTTGAACTCACAGCAATCTTCCTGCCTCTCTTCCTGAGTGGTAGGATTATAGGTGTATGTAAGCCACCATGCCTGGCAATATTGTATGTAGTTCTGTGCTGGGATTACAGGCATGAGCCCCCATGCCCGGCATTGTGGTAGAGCATACCGGGATCAAATTTGGGACCTTGTCCTTGCCAGGCAGACACCGGAAGCACTGAGCTAAATCCCTGGCCCTATTGTTTCTTTTTTTTTTTTTTTTTGAGACAGGGTCTCGTTTTGTAGTTCAGGCTGGCCCTGAGCTCACTATGTAGCCCAGGCAAGCCACCGGGAACTCAGCAATCCTCCTGTCTCTGCCTCCCGAGTGCTGGGATTACAGACGTGAGCCACCACGCCTGGCACTGTGGTAGGTGCTATTGATTGCTGGTGGGCGTGAGTCACCATGCCCAGCAATCTATGTGGTTACTGAGATTGAACCCAGGACCTTGCGCTTGTGAGGCAGGCGCCAGAACCACTGAGCTAAATCTCCGGCCTGGCCCTATTGTTTCTTAACTCTACTTCCTACCATTTTCTCCTACTTGCTTTTTTATTTATTTATTTATTTATTTATTTTCCCATCCTGGGGATTGAATTTGGGACCTTGTGCTTGCCAGGTAGGCATGGTGTCAACTGAGCTACATCTCTGGCCCTGCTTTGCAATTGGCCTAGGTTAAATGTCTAAACTTACATCTTAAGACCACAGAAATATTCTTGGTTTAGTTGTGTGTATACCATGATTCCTTTCTTGTGAGACCATATTTTCCCTTACAATTGTCTGTCACTCCTATCCCCCTTTTCCCTTTGTTTTCCAAGTACACATCACTGTTTTATCCTCAAGTGGTGCGCCCACAGTATAAATATCACCTGACAGTGGCTAAACCTCAGGTAGCTCCTGGCCGCCCGTCTCTCCTTGAGGCTTCTGAAGCCCGTGTCCTGCTCTGCTCTGCCCAGCCCCCTCCAGGCTGCGGGGGCCGCTCTGCTGCCCCCTCCTGACGAGGGTCCTGGTGTTGCTCCTGCATGGGGCTCCCTGCTGCTTAGATCTCATTTCCACTGGTTTCCTCCTTTGGGTGGTTACAACATCCAGTAGCTTTCTGAGTAAGGGCAAAGGGAGCTAAGTTTTCTGAGACTCTTTGTCTTTTCAAATGTTCTCCTTTCACAGTGGCTGGTGAGGTCAGTGGCTACGGAATTCTTGGAAATCATGTTTGGAGAGCTGTCCTGTCACCTCATCAATTCCAATGCTGATATTTAGAGTCCAGTGTCATTGTGATCCCTGTTCCAGGATTTTTGTGACTTTTTAAAAACATTCTGGAAATTTTTAGGATTTTGTCTTTGGTAATGTAATTCTGAAACTCTGTAAAAGTAGGCTTCGGGTGGCTCTCTGTCCATTCACTGGGCCAGGGGGATATCTGGGAATTGATCCTGAGCTGCTAGTGTGGTCAGCTGGCCTCTCTTTCAGCAGGCCCACAGGATACTAGTGCATGAAAATGCTGAGGCCCCACTGGGTTTTCTCCTTCCATTGTCTTGTGAGAGTGCAGTGAACTTTTCCAGAGGCAACATGATGTTTGACGGCATACCCGATGGAAAGCAGGGGCATAGAGAATTCTACTGTTTCTTAGTGAGTCAGAGAGTAAAGAAATCTTTAAAAATGTAAAACAACTCCAAAACAAGCAAAAAGATAGTGGAAAAAGCAGTAAAACTATTTTTTTCTTAAAAATATGTGGGTTTATAAATTATATTACATAAATTCATATTTTATTGGTTTCTCAATTTTAGTTTCCAACATGGCAAACAAAACATAATAAAATACAAACAAAAAAGTTTTTTAAGCATGTAAGAGATCAAAAACAACCAAAGAGCTTTAAGCCTTTTTGTTCCTGAATTATGTTTTTGATGCTTTCTCCCCTACATTGCTGAAGGCCCTGTTACACTCTGAATCTCACAGCTGGAGCCTCTAATTTTCCTTATTTTTTCTCTTGTATTTTTCATCTTCTTTACTATTCTGTCTTAGCAGGAGAGATATTAACTTACTTTATATCATTGTGATTGAATTTTAAAATTTCTGTCAGATTTTTAACCTTGAGATTCTTTTTCAAAAATGGCTCTTTGGATATATTTTACATTTTGGCTTTTATTTCACAGGCACAAAATATTCTTTTGTCTCCATGGACTTGACGATGATGATTACTTTGTACTTCTTTTGTTCCCTGTTTTCGACTGAGCTCCCCTTCTCTGCTTGATCAGTTCTGTTGTTCCTCTTAGAGGTTCTTTTGAAATATCTGGTTACTTTGACTTGTGCCCTCATACTTAAAGGTGAGACACTGCAAAGCTAATCATAAACTGTAGAGACAGAGCATATCACAATAATCCTTACTCCCAAGTGTGGTTTTCAAACTTTTTAGTGTCAGCATCTTAAGCACTCTTTAGGTGGATTACAACTAGTTACTGTTACTCTAACAGAAATAAAATCATTAAAATTACCAGTTCATTTAGTAATACCTGCAATACACATGAATCTAAATACCTTCTTGTGAAGAACAGTATTTATAAAATGAACAAACTTTAATGAGAAGAGAAGCATTGTTTTACATTCTTACATTCTTACTTATGAAGTCTGACTTCATAGGACATGGCTGGATTCTTCTATCGACTTTGGCATCCAGTGTGTGGCAGTTTGTCATTTGGGGTGAAGTCTATGAAAAGGCATCCTGCCTCACACAGGTGCATCTTTAGAAAAGGGAGTATTATTTTAATGGTCTTTCTGGCATGGTCAATGTTCTTGAGTATTCTGCTGAGACTCAGCAAGGGGTGGTCATCTCTTGAACGTCTGCTGGAGTCAGAAACCATCATAACTTGGTGTATTGCTGCTTTCGAATCAACTGCTCTCTTACACTTAGAAGAATCTCTTAAGACAGTCCCAATTTCAAACAATCCTTCCAGTATTCTTTTTTTTTTTTTTTGAGACAGGGTCTCGCTTTGTAGTTCAGGCTGGCTCTGAGCTCACTATGGTGCCCAGGCAAGCCGCCGCGAACTCAGCAATCCTCCTGTCTCTGCCTCCCAAGTGCTGGGATTACAGGCGTGAGCCACTACGCCTGGCATTGTGGTATACGGTGTTGATTGTTGAGGGGCGTGAGTCTCCACGCTCAGCATTATATGTGGTTACCGGGGATCGAACTCAGGACCTTGCACTTGCGAGGCAGGCGCTGGAACCACTGAGCTAACCCTCCGGCCCCTCCAGCATTCTTATAAAAATTCTCTTTTGTAAAATTATTTTATTTATATATATAAAACTATATATATATGAAAGTTTAAAAAAAATATAAATATATATATATATGAAAGTTTTGTAAACATTTTATATATAAAAAATATATATGTTAAAGTTGGCAATTCTTTTTTGGTTAGCAGTTAAAAAAGTGTTAGGATTTTAGGGACTGGTCCAATGAGGAAAGTTTTTTTTTTTTTGAGACAGCGTCTCGTTTTGTAGTTCAGGCTGGCCCTGAGCTCACTATGGAGCCCAGGGAAGCCTCGAACTCAGCAATCCTCCTGTCTCTACCTCCTGAGTGCTGGGATTACACGCGTGAGCCACCACACCCGGCACTGTGGTGTGTGGTATTGATTGCTTGTGGGCATGAGTCACCCACCATACCCAGCACTGTATGTGGTTACCAGGGATCAAACTCAGGATCTTGTGCTTGCAAGGCAGGCACCGGAACCACTGAGCTAAATCTCTGGCCCAGTTTCTTTTGATTCATTTAGTTTCCTAACCACTTGGGGATTTATTCCAGACACCAAACAAGAGATTTAAATTTCTAGGCTACCACAAGGATAATAAAAGAGAGAGAAAGATTTGGCTACCAAAAATAAAACAAAAATGAAGTCTCAAGTATATTCTAAAACATTTCATGATGGAAGATTTTGTAAAATAATAATTTACATGTCATCCTATATCAAACTGACCAGGACAGTAAAGTAAGTGATATACTCCTTTCATTTATGAATATCTATGAAGATATAAATCAAGTGCATACATACAGAAAATAAAACAACCAGGTAGAACTTATTCCAGTCATGTTATATATGATTCTGATCAGAATGCCTATAATTCATAATGTCAGAAATTAAAGGAGCAAAATCATATGTCACATTTACTAAAGGCATAGCAGCACAACTCAAAACAATTAAATCTTGGAATTGTTCTATATGGCTGTCAACAGATGGATAAAGAAAATGTGATATATCTACATAATGGAGACTACCCACCCATAAGATATAAATTTGAGTCATTTGAAAGAAAAATTGGAGATCATAATGCTAAGCAAAATAAATCAGACACAGAAGGTTAAATATCTCATGGTTCCTTTTATATGAGAAACAAAAAGTATTAAAATTTTAAAAGAAAATAAAATATAAATTATAAGAAATAGGGAGACAGACTTTGTGGGGATGGAAAGGTGATCTGAAGAGAGGTAAGATGGGAAGAGGGTGTGGGAGCAGAAGTAAAAAGGACCAAGATGTGATATGTACAGGTATCAATTTCTTGTGATGAATTTATATTATGTATTGTAAATATTTACTACTAATAAATACAAATTTACTAATAAATACAAATAAAAATTTTTACTAAAGATATACTATATACAGAGTCAATACAATTCAATATTCATAAGATTCCTAATGAAATACCAACAAGACAAATATTATCTGAATGCACAACAAAAATTATGCTTAATGACAAAATATTTCTGCTAAAGTGAAAAAGATGCCAAGGATGCCCTCATCCAAACAACACTGTATGAGATGCCTCACCCAAAGCAATAAGATAAGAAAAAGACATAAAAAGTACAAGAACTGAAAAAGGCAAGACAAAATTCTAATTTCAGACATTACTGTCTACAAAGAAATCATAGAATACCTATAGACTAATTAGAACTAATGCAAAGATTAGAACTAATGCAAAAGCTTGAAAAGGTTGATACAGTATCTACCTATAAAAATAAAGGCCATTTATACATGAGAATAATAGTGAGTTAAAAGAAAAGAAAAAGAATTCTATTCAGAATAACATCTAAAGGTACTTAAGGATGATTTTTTTTTTTTTTTGAGACAGGGTCTCACTTTATAGTTCAGGCTGGCCCTGAGCTCACTATATAGCCCAGGCAAACCTCGAACTCAGCAATCCTTCTGCCTCTGCCTCCTGAGTGCTGGGATTACAGGCGTGAGCCACTATGCCTGGCACTGTGGTATGTGGTATTGATTGCTGGTGGGCGTGAGTCACCACGCCCAGCATTGTATGTGGTTACCGGGATTGAACTCAGGGCCTTGAGCTTGCCAGGCAGGCACTGGAACCGCTGAGCTAAATCTCTGGCCCTAAGGATGAATTTTTAAAAACAATACTGGGGATTGAAGCCAGTTAGGTAAATATACTCTACCAGTGAGCTACAATCCCAGCCTTCAGAATGAATATTTAAAATCTACATGTAGGACTGTTTTGGAGAAATTATAAAAATATTATTAAAGGATATTTTAAAAAGATGACAGAAAAGATATATATATGTGTATTCTTAGGATGACAAGGTATTGTGAAAATGTCTAGTATGACAAATAAATGTAATGCAGTTCCTATAAAAATCTAGAGTATTTCCTAAAACTTGACAAAGTAATTTAAAAAATCAATTCATAGGGAAGAATCCAGAAAAGCTAAGGCAGGGCTGAAGTAAAGCAATGTGGGCTCAATAATGAAGACAATGGGATATGGGTAAGGCTGGGTAAACCGAGTAATAGAGAGGATACAGAGTCCAGAGCCAAACTTGTACATCCATGTAAATGTCACACAAGTGAAGTGTGGACTTCAAATCAGTGTGAAGAGTTACACATTTCAATTAGTGGTAATGGGGCCACTGCTGTAGGAAATAAGACTATCATATGCCGCACTTTTATCAAGTTTATGGATATTAAAGATGAATATGAGGGGTGGGGGATTTAGCTCACTGGCACCACAATTGCCTGGCAAGTGTGAAGTCCCTATTTTGATTTCTCAAACCTGAAGAAAAAAAAAAAGATGAAACCAAATATGAAGAGTCCAGTTTCAGGAGATTTTTTTTTCTAAAAGAGTATATTTATGATCCAAGATCAAGAGATATTTTTAAAACACAAGAAAACACCATGAAAAGTATATTTAAAGTATATTTAAGTATATTTAAAGAAACCATGATTAAAATGATGAAACATGCTAGAAAACACGTGCAACTTAAACCACAAAGATCATGAGCCAGGATTCATCAAGAACTTCTATACAACAAGAAAAAGGAATGCCCAACAGGAAAGCAGGTAGGTGATGGTTATGAGCCAGAAAATGACAAAAAAATCTGAGTGGACAATAAGAGAAGATACTCTCATGTACTATACCTGCCAAGATGCAAAGTGATAGATCCCTCCATGGAATGGTACATGCAGTTAAAAAAACTATATTTTAATATGAGCACCTGTAGATGCAAATGAGCTCTAGAAAATATGATAGCTTTTGTAGAATGGGAAATTTCCAAAGGAAATTTGGTGTGGGAATATAATGAGGGGAAGGAATAAATATGATTCTGAAAGAAAATAAAAGAGCATGTATATGGGGGTGGGGAGGTGGGGTGGGTAGGGATATGGGTAAAAATGAGAATTAACTTGTGTCATATATTGGTGCAAATTCCCCAATGTTATGTGTGATTGTGAGATGTATATAAGTTGTACCAATAAAGAATTCAATAAAAAACTATATTTTATATCTCAAAGTGAATGAAGTGAAAGCATGTTGCATTATTTCTAATTAATATTTACATATACAAGAAGGGCAAAAGAAGTTAGGGATAATCAAACACCGAGGCTTAGAAGTTACAGTGTAGTGGGCTACTGAGTCAGATTATAGGGCTTTCCTGAGGAGCTTCTGTCCATATTTTATTCATCTTCAGAGCTGTTCTGTTAGTACCCAAACTCTGCCCAGATGGGAGTGTTTGCACTGTAGAGTCCAGCAACATACCGACTTCTAGATCTTCCCTCTCTTGCCTTTCTGTTGGAGAATGGCTTAGCACACACACATTTGTGCACCTTTGTTCACAGAGCACAATGAGACTGGGGAAGGCTATGGAAGTGGCTTTAATATTATTTGTAAAGTCTTAATCTTTTAAATAATTATGAAAGCAAATGTAGTATAACAACAGCTTTGCTAGAGTTGGGAGTGGTTCACAGATGTTTCTCATATCACTCTATTCTTTTCTTTATTTGGGAAATACAGGTCGAACACCTCTTGTCCCATATGTTTGAGACTAGAAGTATTTTCGATTTCAGATTCTTTAAAAAAAATTTGGACTACTGGCATATAGTTAGTGAGATATCTTGGGGACGGGATACAAGTCCAAAACTGATTTGTTTCATACACACATTGTACATGCAGCCTGAAGTTAGACTTTAGTGCATCTGTGTTTTGACTACAACATGTCATATGTGGTCAGATGTGGTATTTTCCACTTGAGGTATTTTATATATATGTACTTAAAATTTTTTTTCTAAGTTTTTGGGACAAGGTCATGGTCTATAGTTCAGGCTGGCCCTGAACTCACTGTGTAGCTCAGGTTAGCCTTGAACTCTCGGCAATCCTCCTGCCTCTGCCTCCCAAGTGCTGGGATTACAGGTGTGAGCCACCATACCTGGGAATGTGGTATGTGGTACTAGGGATTGCATTTGGGACCTTGTGCTTTCCAGGCAGATGCCAGAACCACTGAGCTAAATCCCCAGCCTGTATGGTGTTTAGATTAATGCTCAGAAACCTTCAGCTTTTGGAGCATTCAGAATTTAGGTTTTCAGATTAGGATGTTCAGTTTGTATTCCCTGAAAAATACAAATCTAGTGCCGGGTGTGGTGGCTCACGCCTGTAATCCCAGCACTCGGGAGGCAGAGGCAGGAGAATTGCTGAGTTCGAGGCTTGCCTGGGCTGCATAGTGAGCTCAGGGTCAGCCTGAACTACAAAGCGAGACCCTGTCTCAAAAAAAAAAAACCCAAATCTAATCAGCTAAAATTTTCAGACCACAGTAAAGCCATTTTTTCCCCCCTTTTCAATTTTGGAGATTTAAGTCTTGGCTAATTGGTCATAATATTATTATATTATGTTAAAACCTGGACCTGAACTAATAATAGAAATGGTAAAGTTTGTTTCAAGCCCCAACATACAGATAGCTGTATCTCTGGAGGCAGATGCTAGAACCACTGGGCTAAATTCTCAGCCCAGATAGCTGTATTTTTTAAATCAACTGATTAAAGTATATAATAAAAATTCACTAGGAACACTAACATAAAAAGTCACATCAATATTCTTATTTAACCAAATATAAGAAGATCAAAGACATGTGAGCTCTAAATTTATATCCTGGGTTAAGAGAAAGGAACAAACAAATGGGGACAATATATAACAACCTGGCTGGAAAAATTAAACAAGATATTTTGAAAACAGTGAAAGGCACCAGGGACATGACAAAAGTAGGTATTAAGGTGGGTGACACCTTAATTTGATTTGTAGCTCTATGTCCTTGAGCAGAGGACTTTCTGACTGAGAGAGAGAGACAGAGAGAGAGAGAGACAGAGAGAGAGACAGAGACAGACAGAGAGACAGAGAGAGAGACAGAGAGAGAGAGGAGAGAGACAGACAGACAGACAGACACTGGGATGTAGTGTAGTGCTCAAGCCCTAAGTTCACTCCCAAGTGCCACACAAATAAAAAAAATTTGTATAATATTGTATCCTTTCTGCCATAAAGAGATGTCAAGATGATTAAATGTGATAATGTGAGTACAGGGCATGTACTAAAGTGATCTACACAGATCATGAACACGATCCCCTGTGACTGTGTCGTTACACTGATGCCTCACATTGACAATACACCATTGCCAGGTTCTTCCTCTGACTCAGGCTTCTTTTAGACAGGTCTGACATTCATGGTCAGGTGACACCAAATAGAGAAGAGCCAAGAACCAAACTAGGAATGTCAAGATCTTCTTAGTTATCCAAATTTTGCAGACTGGGCTCCAGGGCCGAGTCTCTTTTGCTAACTCATTTTTATCTGTCTTTAAATCAAGAGGCCACAAACCCTTCAGTTCCTGGAGTAAAAGTGCTCCTGGAGTCGGTCACACTTCAGGATTCATGGAGTGAGAAGGCAGGCTCCACTCTGGCAGGAGGGCACCAGGCCCAGTGCCGGGGCCACAGTCGGCGAGTCCCGGATGATGCATCTGAAGTGGTAAATGTCTAAAGCTCTCTGGCCTCCGGCCTGAAGGAAGGGTGCTATAACTACCTGTCACCATCAGCTGACAGACATGATACAGGACACCCTAGGCCAGGGCCTCCCTAGCATCTTCTCTCCTCCCTCCAGTGTCTCTGGAAAGAGAAGCCCCACACACAGGATTTTATCAGAAACAGTTAAATGGGGCCTGTGTTAACTACAATATTTTTCTATTGAACATGTGTTCTCCATTTCAGTTCCCTTTCTCTCTGTTCTTATTGTTGTGTTTATCTGGACAGTGCTTTTCCACCATGGCTGCACTCTACAAACACCTGAGGGCCTTATGTAAAATTCTGACCCACAGCCCCACCTCTGACCAATAAATAAAAATTTCAGGAGATTGGATCCATCCACTGTTCTTTTTAAAAAAAAGGTTCCCTGGTGATGCCAGTGTATAGCCCTGGTGGAGAGCTACTGAGACTCAAACTGTAAACTGGTTTTCTTTCTCTTTTAGGGGGGGATCCTGGGGGTGATATTTGGTACTTTGCACTTATCAGGCAGGTGCTGGAAACACTGAGCTACATACCTGGCCCATAAACTGGCTTTCAAAGTCAGAGTTGCATGAGTGAGAAAACCTGATGTAATACTGATGTTTCCCACACCCTACGTCTTCAGAATCAAGAGGTGAGTTGATTTAACTCAACAACCATGTCTCCTCAGCTATTTGCGAAGACACAGGGACTCAGAGGTGGGAAAGGAGATGGGGTCTAGTCCCCAGGGAGGTCACCTTTATCACCTTTAATAAGCAAGATTCAGCTGGCATTACATTTGAGCCACAATTTCAGTATAGCAGAAGCCACATCATCACAGGGGTCTTTTCAGTGTTTGCTGGCACAGATCTGACATGTAGGTGTATCAGTTTATGAAGCTCCACACACCACAAGAGGCAGGTTTCCATTCGTTCATTCATTCAATGGAAATGTGAATGACTCTGTGAGCCCAGAGCTGTTTTAGACCCTTGGGCAATAACAAAGTAGACAGATCCCTGAGTTTTGTGAGAGGGGTGGAGGATGAAACAACAGAAATAATCTAAAAGCTCAGTAAGAGTTTATTTGAAACTGATGGGTGCTACAAAGAAAGGAAGAAGTAGAGGAAATAAAGCATATGTGTGTATACTGAGTAAGCCTTGTTGAGAAAGCATGATTTGAATAAAGAAAGTAAGAGAATTAGCACTTGAGTTAAATTATTTGACATGATTTTTTTTTTTTTTTTGAGATAGGGTCTCACTTTGTAGTTCAGGCTGGCCCTGAGCTCACTAGTTAGCCTAGGCAAGCCTTGAACTCAACAATCCTCCTGCCTCTGCCTCCTGAATGCTGGGATTACACCTGGCAATGGGGTATGTGGTACTGATTGCTGGTAGGCATGAGTCACCATGCCTGGTATTGTTGTATGTGGTTCCTGGGGATCGAACCAGGGGCCTTGCGCTTGCTAGGCAGGCAACGGAACCACTGTGCTAAATCTCCAGCCCTGAAAAGATTATTAATTAAACTGAAGTAAAGTCTACATTATAACTTAGAGGATTTACTGTATGTAAAGAAAATTTATAGAAAATCTGCCATAGGAAGGTGCTGGAGACCAGGCAAGTATAAATTTCTCAATGTCCTATTCACATCCTCCTGTGGAATAAAAAGGTTAATGTGCTCCCAGGACAAACATGGAGAGGGGTAGAATTTTGGTTTTTGTTGTTTTGGGATAGAATTTTGAATAGCTGTAATAATCACATAGGAGGGCCAGAGGGTAGCTCAGTGGTTCCAGCGCCTGCCTCGCAAGTGTAAGGTCCTGAGTTCGATCCCCGGTAACCACATATAATGCTGGGCATGGAGACTCACGCCCACCAACAATCAACACCGCATACCACAATGCCTGACGTGGTGGCTCACGCCTGTCATCCCAGCACTCAGGAGGTAGAGACAAGAGGATTGCTGAGTTCGCGGCGGCTTGCCTGGGCTCCACAGTGAGCTCAGGGCCAGCCTGAACTACAAAGCAAGACCCTGTCTCAAAAAAAAAAAAAAAAAATCACATAGGAAATTAATGTTTCTAGTCAGAAAAAATCTCACAGTGTAAGAGCCAAAAATATAAATAAGGCTTTATCAGGGATTCTAGGTAGTTTTTCTGGGACTATTTCAAGAAAAATGCATAATGTTCCTGTGTGAGAACAATCTTCTGAGTATCTACTTACCTATTGAAGTGGTAGATATCTTGTATGTTTCCAAAAAGGGCCGATCTATCTTCAGTCTCCAGGGGAAGTTTTGTTTGATCCCTGATACAGTCTAGGTAATCCTGTGAAATCAATGAGAAGGGCTCCTTAAACACTCCTGACCTTTTCCAAGTCACCTTTAATTATGCAAGATGAATCATTCATATCTGATCCAAGTAATTATTATACTGATATGCTCATTAACCATGAGAACACAGAACTGCTCTCTCATTAATGATGATAACACTTAAAAGTATTTATAGAACATGGAGTTTTAACAAAGGGAAAGAGTGCAGTATATATTAGTGCATCTGCCCCCAAATGTATCAAAGCTGTATCTCCTGTCCCCTTGACTGATTTATGTCATAGAAAGACTCCAAAATCCATATAGTTGGAGGGCAGAAATAAAATTTCTGAAATGTGACAGCTACTTTAAGCATAAAGATATCAGCTGCTAAAGTATAGAATCAAATTCTCATTCAAATACCAACTTGCTAAGCAGCATTAAAGAAATAAGCACATAGTTCGCTTATTCTATGTGACAGGCTATATCAATGAGCTGGGAAAAACTCTGAAATGACTGTATACATTGTAACCTAGAAACTGTTCCCCCAGAAACAGATTCAGACTCACAGTAATCTAAACCAAGGTGGCTAAGGAGCTATTTGAACCACCGAGAAAGGGGGAAATTGCTTTCATGGCCTTGTGTGCCAAAGAGTTCATGACTGAGTGTTCCCCTCTCTCCAGCAATGCTTGAAAGAGAACTCTGTAGGAGGAAAGAAAATAATAAAGAAAAAAGTGAAGACAGCTGAAATAACGTAAAATAAAAAATAAATACAATTCCCTGCTCTGGGGTGGAACAGTGTAGCATGGCTTCCTACCAAACATAACATGTGACCTGTAGCGTGGAGAGGAAACAGCCGTGTGGAAAAAGTCAACCCCACCCGGCTTAGCACCGCGGCTCCATGGTTCCGTCCAGTGGCTGACACATGGTGTTTAGATGCAACTAGTATAGGGAGTTGAGGTTTCAGAACCGTGAGTTAATTGTTTCTTACAGCTTTTCATGATTCTCATTCATTCTGTTATGCTCTGTTTTTCCAGTTAAAGGCAAAGGGTATATAATTAACTTTCTTTCTTTCTTTTTTTTTTTTTTGAGACGGGGTCTCGCTTTGTAGTTCAGGCTGGCTCTGAGCTCACTATGTAGCCCAGGCAAGCCTGGAACTCAGCAATCCTCCTGTCTCTGCCTCCGAAGTGCTGGGATTACAGGCGTGAGCCACCACGCCCAGCACTGTGGTATGTGGTATTGATTGCTGGTGGGTGTGAGTCTCCACACCCAGCATTGTATGTGGTTACCAGAGATCAAACTCAGGACCTTGCACTTGCAAGGCAGGCACCGAAACCACTGAGCTAACCCTCCGGCCCTATAATTAACTTTCTTAAAGAGCACACCTAACAGTTCATATCAAATAAGTTAGCATTCCAGTTATTTGATACTAAAATCACAATCATATACGAATCAGTGTTGATCAGCTTTTTTAAAGTCAGCTTTCTTGGGAACAGCTCTTCTAAGAATGCGGTCATCTCAACAGCAAACTTGGTTCACAAGGGCTAAGTGAGGTTGGCTCTGAAACCCCCAACAGTAATGGTAGGAATGGAACAATTACCAGAAGACTAGTGCCCAAGAGGACAAAGCGTCCAGGCTCAGTCAAAAGAAGCTAACAAAAACTAGCCCTGAAATAACAGTACTGTTTCAATATTTGAAACTTTTATTTTCCAGCCTGGGCAATTTAAGTAGAACTTAGTGAGAATACGTTTCAAGATGAATAAAATAAAATAAAATAAAATGATTAGGGATATAGCTGGAGTAAAGCTCTTGGATTCAATATTTAGTACCAGAAGCACAAAAAAATCACATCAAAACAAAAAAAGCAAAAAACAATCCACCAAAATAAATCTCCCAGGTGAGGAAAACACACACACACACACACACACACACACACACACACACACACACACACCCCAAATACTAGTAACAAAGCACAAACCTACACTTTCTCCACAAATTAAAAGTATCTCTACTTTGGTTAAATGGCACCCATGGTACTCAGCTCGCATTGAATGATTACATTTGATAATAGCTTAATTGTTTGGTGGACATTTTAATAGGGGATAAGGTACGCAAAATTAAGACAGCAAAATAAGGCAGAGTGGACCGGTGTGACCCACCAACAGAGCCTGTGAAAAGTGGAACTGACTCCATCTGTGTGTGTGAGGTTCGCCCAGCCGGCTCAGACGCTCTACGGAGAGACTTAACAATCTTGCTCCTAACTGCGAATATGAAGCTTGCTCACTTACAGAAACCTGAGACTAAATTCTTTCTGTGAAAGAAAGATTCAGTTAAGGGGCTGGAAAAATTTCATCTGGGATTAGAGACAAAGAGCTGTGGCCTGTTTCCAACAAATAATGGCCCATCTCCAATTGAAAGGGCTTCAAAACCCTCAGGGTCCATGGTAGAGACACTGGATTTTAAGAGCTGCTTGTTTTCTGAAATTGTTGAGAAAATAGATCATTAGGAGTCCACATTTTTGTAGGTCACTCTAGAAACACATCAAAGTCACACAACCACAACTGGTTCCCCACACTGATCATCATTAAGTCTTTTAAATATGATACTTTAACCCTGAACCAGTTACTAAAAACTACTTTAGCAAGGGCTGCACTAGCAGCTGTAATCATCTGGAGCCGAAATGAGAGGGTTTCAGCTCTGTGGTAGTAAGAGTTCATTCTGCCCTCAAAATGACAGTGTCAGGATCCTGATGAAATTTATTAGAGCCTGTCACACTGCTTATTAATGTTATTGGCTAGATGTCAGCACCTCCGGCTCCTCTGCTCTTAACAATGAAGGATCAATTTAAAACTTTTACACTGCAAACAATTAGTGTCCAAGAGGATCAAAGAATTCACTCTACCCCCGGGAGGGAGTGAGGGGAGCTGCACACGAAAGAAAAGCTTTTTGCAAGTAATTTTCCATTTTGTGATTTTAGGTTTCCTTTAAAGTATTTGTTTTCTAATTAGTTTCTGCCCTAAAGACTTCTACTATTATCAAATCAGTATATGAGTGTTCTCCTCTCATTAACTTTTCTCTGTGTACAGTCTGTCACTGAAAATAGCCAAGTAGAGTCTCAATGGGTGCTAAACAGGTTTGTGTATTAGTTATGTCTTAGTCTGTTCTGTTAATTTTTCTGGCAATCCATTTATTTATTTATGTATGTATGTATGTATGTATGTATGTATTTATTTATTTATTTATTTATTTATTGAGACAGGGTCTTGCTTTGTAGTTCAGGCTGGCACTGAGCACACTATGTAGCCCAGGCAAGCCTCAAACTCAGCAATCCTCCTGTCTCTGCCTCCCGAGTGCTGGGATGACAGGCGTGAGCCACCATGCCCCGGCACTATGGTGTGTGGTATTGATTGCTGGTGGGCATGAGTCACCATGCCCAGCATTGTATGTGGTTACCGGGGATTGAACTCAGGACCTTGTGCTTGCGAGGCAGGCGCCGGAACCACTGAGCTAAATCTCCGGCCCTGGCAATCCATTTTTAATTATATTCATGGAGCACATGTACACGAGGGTAGGGGCAAACACACATGCACACTGCACAGTCCTCCGTAGACAGGTTGACAAGCCCTGGCCTAGATTATAAAGGACACTCGAAAGTTCTAAGAGCTTACTAGCATAGCAGGCAAGTTCAGTGCCCTTGACAGCCCAGCTTAGTTCCATAAGATGCCCTGAAAGAATTTAGTTAATTGCCCCTCAACCCCCCATTCTTCCTTTGAAATCACCTTTAAAGTGTTACAATCTGCTAGTATGATAAAGATAAACCAGAACAAAAGAAAAGATATTTATAATCATAATGCCTGTCGGTACTTTAGCGTCTTTCTACCCATTCCTTCTCCTCTGACTTGTAGAAGTCCTACTGAAGAAATAAAGCACGAAAGCTTCTGTAAGTCCTTTTGCTCATATTTCAAAATTCAAGCAGGACATTTTAAGGGTGACTCTTTTTTGGTCTAGTTTCTGTTGTTAGCACTTCTGCGTCCTCAGCCCTTAGTTTTATTTTTAGGCTTTGCTTTAGAAAAAGTGTCTTCTTTCATGTTTGCAGTCTCTCCACCTTTTCCGGAGAGTGGTCACCTGTCAGTACTACACTGGAACGCCGTGGGAGTGGGAGCAACTTACATATACTTGTGTATCCACTTAGGGTTTAAGAGCACATTCACATTCATTCATACAAACCCTGTCCTGCCCCTTTTGCGGACAGAAGAATGTAGGCCAAGCTCTGTTCTACAAGCTAGGAATTTAAAAAATGAATCTGACAGGAATCTTTCTTTTTAGGAGCTCCCTGCTTAGCTGAAAAGACAAGTGTAAAGAAAGAGGCCCAAACCAGTATTCTGGCCTTGAGTGAAAAATACTCAGTACAGAAGGAAAGTGGAGGAAGGGGAAGTGATTGGCTCAACGGGGTGTAGGGAGGGTTCGTGGAGGAGTTTGGAGTGAGCTGCCTCTTCAAGGATGAGCAGGGGTCTGAATATAGAGTACAAGGAAAAGAGACAACATCCAGAGAGAAAGATGAGAAAGCAAAGGCTTGGAGAAAGGGAAAGTCAGGAGACAGAGGAGTTGAGATGGGCCTTTTTTAGGAGTTGGGGCAGGGTGGAGAGCACAGGGTGAGCGTGGGCACCAGAAGCCCGGGGGTGCACTGCCATGGAGGTGCAATTGGAATAGTGGACAGACTGTGGAGGCTCTCTCCTGCTCTGCTGGCAGTGGGAGCCACAAAAGGATGGAAGAAGGCAAAGCTCAGGCTGGGAATTTAGCTCAAGTGGTACCATGCCTGCTTTGGAAGTACAAGGGCTGGAGTTCGATCCCTGGTGCCGAGAGAGAGAGAGAGAGAGAGAGAGAGAGAGAGAGAGAGAGAGAGAGAGAGAGAGAGAGAGAGAGATCAAAGATCATTCCAGGTCAGTACAGAAAACTGAGAGGAAATTCAGACTGCATTTTACTCTGCACAGAGTGCCAGAGCGAACACCATGCTGAGTCAGACTGGCTCAGAACCCCAGTCAGGCCACCCAAATCCCACTTACTCACTTTCTTTCCCCTTTCCTAGGACAGCTGAAGAGAAGAAGATGGGTTAGTCTGGGATAAAGACAACACTTCAGTCTTGCACGTGTTAAGGTTAAGGCGACAGAAGAGTCTTCCCGGGGAGGGGCTGTTAGGACAAGGCGAGGTGGTACTCTGCTCAGGGAGCACGGGTTGGGGGGGGGCTGGAAGTATCCTTTTTGCAGGGCTTGACTCCTGTCTTATAAAGCATG
The DNA here is from genome assembly GCA_004025085.1 of Thryonomys swinderianus. NCBI lineage: Eukaryota > Metazoa > Chordata > Mammalia > Rodentia > Thryonomyidae > Thryonomys > Thryonomys swinderianus. The sequence continues at coordinate 63,868 of PVIC010002013.1, read as the reverse complement.
GAAGAAACTTGGCGCTAAATCCCTCCCTGTGTTTCAGGACCCAGGACGATGCCCAGTGCCTGGCCCCCAGAACACAGCTTCACAGGCTTCACGGTGAGCAGGTCCTGCACCAATAGGAAGGAAGCCTCCAGGAGCCCATTGGAGGGAGAACCCAGAACAGCCCTTGCAAAGGGAGGGCTTAAATGTAAATAGTATGTACTGAAAACAAGTACTGATAAAAAAAAATTTTAAAAAACACAGAGACCATTCAGCAATGCACTTTCAGAGTCTCTAGAACTTCAGCACTGCAGAGTGCATGACCCACCTTGATGTAAGATAATACCCTGGAACAAGGGCAAGGCTGGGGACTCTGTGGGCCCTGAGGTTGTTCAGGAACAGAGCCTACCATGAGCCTTCCCACATTTTCTGGAAAGGAGCCTCAGGAAACACAGAGAAAAATGGACTCCTGTGTCTAGTGACTATGGTGAGCTGCAGGCTGATTTGTTTTTTTTTTATTTTTATTTTACTTTTTGGAGACAGGGTCTCGCTTTGTAGTTCAGGCTGGCCCTGAGCTCACTATGTAGCCCAGGCAAGCCTCGAACTCAGCAATCCTCCTGTCTCTACCTCCCGAGTGCTGGGATAACAGGCGTGAGCCACCACGCCCGGCTGCAGGCTGATTTGGAAGAGGAGCATAGATCAGTCCAAAATGTGAGATGGCTGGCTGTGAGGGAAGAGAGGGCAGTACCAGGAAGAGACATATGCCCAGGAAGGATGGCTGCAGTGACCTGTCTGACCATCCATCCATCCATCCATCCACTCACTCATCCATCATTCCATCCATTCATTCATCCTTCTGTCTCTCTAATGAATCCATCCATGAACAACAGGTTAGATTTATGGGAAGAGGGAGGAATAAGTGAGTCTGAAATTGCAAAGGAGTAGTAGCTGGCAACAGCCAGCCTTGAAAATGACAGAAGGTAGTAAGAGCTAAGGTGAAGGGATTGAGCCCCTGTCCCTGGTAGCTGGACCAGGGTCCCTCTCTGCTGGTGTAGAGACAGGAGTACCCACACCGACAGGGGTTAAACTTCATGGTACACTGCACAAAGCGAATTTCCAACAAGTCAGACCACAGAAGGAAAGCATTTTCTTTTCCTTTATTTCCTTCCACTTTCTTTCCCTCCTTCCTTTGTTTCTCCTTCCCTCTCCCTCCCAAAGTCTCTCTCCAGAGGTGATTCTCATTAACAGAGTAGTCCCTGGGGTTTTGGGCTATGTCCTAGAAGCTTAAATATATCCTCAGAAGTGAGATTCTACCACAATTTTATTTTTTCCACCCAATGTATATAAATATATACAACTCCTATATATGTACTGTAGTTCACATTTTTAAAAAATGTAAATACTTTAAATGTAAATTTTAATGTAAAAATGTAATGTAAAAAATTTAAATGTAAATATAAATAGGGATCAAACTCAGGCCCTTGTGCTTCCAAGGTAGATGCGTACCACTTGAGCTAAATCCCTGACCTCACATTCTTCACAGTGGCTACATTGTACTCCGCCCAAGAGCTGTATTCGAGTGTATTTGAAAAGGTTTTATGGGGTTATGTGCTATATGTTAGGCACTAAGTGAAGGGGTAAGGATGGGTTCAGAAATGACGACAACATCATAACCCACAACTCGAGGTACTCACAAGAGAAGAAGAAAGAAAAACACTTAAAATAACTGAGTCACAGTAAAACAACTTAAGTGCCCTCAGAATTTTTACAAAGTGCTAGGACAATATAAAAGAATATAATCTTTTAAATAAAAGAAGCCATTGCTTTTTTCTTCCTTCCTTCCAAAAAAGCCACTGAACGGAGTTTACAGTAAAAGTTCCTGCTGTGATCTGCAGATAAAGGATCAGATGTCCAATCTGTAAGTCGATCTTTTTCCTTCCTTTGCGCTGCCCACATCTACAGAGGAGGAGGTACAGCTAAAGAGATGGGAGCCCAGGGTCACTGGCCAGGCCGACCGGCTGGAAGCGAAAGCTGCATTGTAGGGACAGCTTCTCTGGGCCTCTGTTACGTGGACACCACGCCACAGAGAACTGTATGGAAAACGTGATAGTTAAGAGGGACACAAAAATATTTCTGCCATTGTCACAGGATAAAAGGAGGAAAGGGGAACGGAAAGAAGACTAGAAGGAAGAGAGGGGTAAAGAGAAGAGAGAAGTGAAAGAAAGATAAAAGAAAAACAAAGAGGGGAAGACAAGGAAAAGCAAGAAGAGAAGGGAGGGAAAACAGAGACAAGGGGAGAGTGGGGGAAAGAGAAAGAGAAAGCATCTAGGGGAGAGGGAAAGGGAAGGGGGGATGTGGGGGGAGCTCAAACCCCAGCTCCAGCCAAAAGCTGCTTCTGTCATTGACTGATACGATATTAGGTCTTGTTTCAAAGTTGTTCTAATTCATCACACAGACGGGGATCGGTTCGACTATATGAAGAAGTCTATTACTGGTGCTGAAGTGTATTCATAAAGGAATTATAAAAATCTGAGTGATATCCTCCTCATTCGCCTTCTGTAATACTTTCAATAGGCAAAACTTCAGTTAAAAAAAAATCTCAGGAATGGCCTCCTTAAGCTGTGACAAATGATACTTGCACCTGATCACTCGCCCTATTGTCTCCCCACTCCTGCCTGAGAGGGGGCTCTGTGGGGTTCACTCACGGGAGACCGGACAGCTGGTCTGGACGGGCCATTGGCTGCTCTGCCCAGAAACTGGAGCTTGGGGAGGGGGACAGGAATTCTGTTAAAAATGGCAATGCTGAGTGGAAAGAGAAATTTATCTATGTTGCAGAGGAGCTGGGAATATTTGTTTGGTTTTCTCCCAAGCATTAAAGCAGAAAACATTTATGAACCTGGGGGGTAAAGCAAGGTAGAGATACATGAGACCTTAGTGAATAGGTTGGCATTAATATATTAAAAAGTTCTTAAAGCACTGGGTGCCTATCTTTCCCCTCACTTTTGCTAGCCCTTCTAGAAATCAATCATCTTTACTGACTTCATATTGTAGTGTAGAAATATAGTAAAATCTGAGAAATGTTATCAAAACTGAAAAGAAGTTTAGGACAAACATAATACTAAATTAATATTATATAGTCTCCTTAGTTATAACTAAGTATTAGAAACATTCTTATAAAAATTCCTATTATGAGTAGAAAAATCTAATTCTCTGGGTATTTTTGTTAAATATGTGTTTTGAAAACTGCATTTAGAGTTTACAAGTTACACTGGCAAAATTTTCACATGCAAAGGTTTTGGGTTCCGTTTTTCTTTTTCTTGCAGTGTAGGAGTTGAAACCAGGGCTTTCACATTGACCTACAGCCCTGGTTTTATTATTATTATTATTATTATTATTATTATTATTATTATTATTATATTGAGACAGGGTCTTACTATGTTGATAACTTTCCCAAGCTGGGTTTGAACTTGTGATCTTCTTGCCTAAGCATTCCAGAGTGCTGGGATTATAGGAGTGTGCCACCATGCCCAACAGCAAAAACTCTTTCTAAACTTAGATAGGTGGACACTTAGTCATGAAGAAATCAAACTGCATAATGAATCATCTTTAAACACTCCTTTGTAACACACCATTCCTTTATTTGTTTATTTTAGTGTTTTGAGACAGTCTTGGTTTGTAGTTCAGGCTGACCCTAAACTCACTATGGAGCCCAGGCAGGCCTTGAACTCAGCAATCCTCCTGCCTCTGCCTCCCAAGTGCTGGGATTACAGGTGTGAGTCACCACACCTGCCCATTCCTTTTTTTTTCTTTTCTTCCTGGTACCGGAGATCGAACTTGGGCCCTTGTGCATCCAAGGTTGGTGCGGTACCATTTGAGCTAAATCCCCAGCCCTCCTTTTATTCAAATTGAGACCTATTATGTGCTTTTATTTTGGGGGGACAGAGTCTCACTATATATAGTAGTCCAGGCTGGCCTTGAATTTGCCATGTAGCCTAGGCTGGGCTTGGGATTTTCCTGCCTCAGCTTCTCTAGTGCTGAGATTTCTGGCATGTACCACCATGCCCGGCTCCTACTCCTTTTTCTCTGTGCCTGTTAATAGCCTATCATTGTTCCAGGCTATTGAAAAAGGAGGAAAGCGTTTCTGGGATAACCTATTGCTTTTGAATATACTTAAATATAACATATTTCAAAATCTTGAAATAAGCAAGCAGAATGTTTGCCAGAATCACCCAGAGCAAAGCACAGGCTGAGGCTCCCATGGGCACTGATTAGACAGGTCTCGAGATCCCTAGGAGACAATGGCCTAGGACCAGCCTCTGCATGAGCCCAGGCAGCCCAGGCCAGACCAGAATGGACTCACTTGCTGTGGGTACCGCCTAGGCACAGTTCTCTCTAAAACCAGGAGATTCACAGCAGCCGACCCATAAAGGCCCGACCTACCTGACTCCCAGGATGAGGAAATCTGTTTTAACCCTGTAAGGAAGTAACTTTAAAACTACCTTCTCTCTGTTTTCTTTCTGGTTTCTTCAACCCCTTTCCGTACAAAGCTGACCTCGCTGAGCTCCTGGGAACGTTCCTTCTGGTTTATACAACGGGGTCCACTCTGATCTAGAGCTCCAGATAGAGCCAATTAAGAGCCCCAGAATAAATTTGTTGTAATTCTGACATTTGACACAAGAAACCGAGGAAAGGTGATTAACCATGTTCTTGAGAATAGTCTTTCCCCTTTCCTCCAGCTCTCTGGTCATGCTCCCTCCATATCTGGTTAACTTTACATGGTGAATTTAAAAATTGTTTTTGTACTCTCCCAGGCCCATACCAGGTGAGGGAGCAGCAGAGAGACAGAGTCAGACAGGGGTACAGTTCTGATGAGAGAAAACGCTGACATCCAACGAGAGCTGCAAAGTCTCGGGGAAGCTCTGAGTCCCTCATAATAAAAATTTATTCATTCAATGCCGGACATGGTGGCTCACGCCTGTAATCCCAGCACTCGGGAGGCAGAGACAGGATTGCTGAGTTCGCGGCAGCTTGCCTGGACACCATAGTGAGCTCAGGGCCAGCCTGAACTACAACGCCTGTCTCAAAAAGCAAAAAACAAAAAAAATATAAAAAATTTATTCATTCACTTATAATCAGCTGATATAATTTGAAACATGGCAATTAAGGAAAATTAAAGAAAGCCTAAAGGGATTTTTGCCCTGGTGGAAAAAAGAAAAGAGCAGTAAATTGATATTATTAATCTGCATTTAGCGCCTCCTCACCGCCATTTCTCATCATCATTATTACTTGAGTTTGATTGTTGAGTCCTGAGCTCTTGGCTTTATATGCACTGTCTCATTCAACCTTCACCATAGTAGTAGGTGGCACCAATATCACATCTTCTTACTGGAAGCCGTTCCTAACCCTCTTCCATGATCACTCACAGAATGAATAAGTCATATTCAAACCAAGACCTGTTAACGACACTCTGGGCCCTGAGGTCCACGCTTGCAGGTCACAAGTTTTATATCTTTATTTTTTTGGGGGACAGGGTCTTACTTTGTAGTTCAGGCTGGCCCTGAGCTCATTATGTAGCCCAGGCAAGCATTGAACTCAGCAATCCTCTTGTCTCTGCCTCCCAAGTGCTGGGATTACATGCGTGAGCCACCACGCCCAGCACTGTGGTTTGTGGTATTGATTGCTGGTGGGTGTGAGTCATGACGCCCACCATTGTATGTGGTTACTGGGGATTGAACTCAGGACCTTGCGCTTGCGAGGCAGGCGCCAGAACCACTGAGCTAAATCTCCGGTCCAAAAAGTTTCATATCTTAACACAGACTCTTCCAGCAGGGGAGGCTTGCTGTCTATTTATTCCGGGGGTTTGCTATTTGTTTTTAGTGGGTATCAGGCTGGTGCCTAGCAAACAAGACCACTAACATTTACCAGGCACCTACTGGCTGCCGGGATCATCGCAGGCCACAATGGAATGAATGTCAGTCCCGTTCACACTCAACCTGCTGCCTTCAAATTTACACAAACACAACCCCAACGGAGCTTTTCCACCTGCCCAGCTATCAACCACCTGCCTTTAGACTTTCAAATTCAGCTCCTGTCCTCCTGTCTGGCTCCCTCATACTCTTCTTCCTTCTTGCCTGTGCCTGGCTCTCTACTCCTGCAAGACTTCCACTCCCCTTGCTGTTCATGTTATGTTGGTCACCTGTCTTTTTTACTGTATAGATGTGACTTTCTCTGGATAAGTAGAAGGTGAATAGTTAAAAATATGGTGAATGTTTTAATTTGTTAAAGAACTTATGACAGTAAAAGACACATTGCTAATAACCCCCCTCAAAATTCTTCCTTTTTAAAACACACTCATTCCACCATTCTTGTCATTTTCCAAAGCCTCTTTTGCAAGTGCCTGTAGTTGTGCTGTTATGACTACTTCCACATCCTGAAATGATTAAAAATATTTGCCTTTCAGGGTCTTTTTGACTTGGTGGAAGAGCTAGCAGTCGTATTTTTCCAGGTCTGTGCATAAGGTGGATGGGGACAAACTGTGACCCTTTTAGCAGTCTACCTGTCCATCAGCTGGCACCTGGCAGCAGCATGCAGGCCCCTGGGGTCACACCTTGAGAAGACACTCATGAAAGAGGACTTCCAGAACTGCTTCAGAAAGTGGCAAGGATGATGGGTGTGTTTGAAGAGACAGTATTTTGAGGGAGGATAAAATGGCAAAGTGTTCTATTATAATAATTTTTAAAAACTTTAAACATTGGGGCCGGAGCTTTAGCTCAGTGGTTCCGGCACCTGCCTCGCAAGTGCAAGGTCCTGAGTTTGATCCCGGTAACCACATACAACGCTGGGCGTGGTGACTCACACCTACCAGCAATCAATGCCACAAACCACAGTGGTAGGCGTGGTGGCTCATACCTGTAATCCCAGCACTTGGGAGGCAAAGACAGGAGGATTGCTGAGTTCAAGGTTTGCCTGGGCTACATAGTGAGCTCAGGGCCAGCCTGAACTACAAAGCAAGACCCTGTCTCAAAAAAAAAAAAAACAAAAAACCCTTTAAACATTTACCACCAATTTTTGTCATCCTTGTAAGTCCCACAAGGAACATGCTCTCTCCTTAAGCGATCCAACAGAATAATCACAAATGAATTATTTTAGCTCTCTCAGTACTCTGCTGTTTCTAAGTATCCAAAAACTGTCACCCAGGGAGGGCCTGGGAAGCAGGGTGCTTTGAAGCTGGAGAATTAGGACTTCCTGTGACCTGAAGAACTGTCTAGAAGGGAGAGAGAAGCCACAGCTCTGTAGGCCCAGCACTATCTGAGGGGGCCGGTGAGGTACTGATATAAAATGTGTGTGGAGGTTTAGGACCTGTGTGGGAAAGCACCCATCATCGTGGACAGGTGACGGGTGGATGTTCTGCCTCTTCAGGAAGAGTCCACACACCTAGTAAGCATCCTAGTGTAAGTTCAGTCACAATCTGTCATAGCAGGTAGACTAGCATTTTATCAGGGTGTTCTGATTCCTTCTATGAGCTCTCCAAATCACTTTGGTTATATAGCTTAAAAGCCTTCACTAGACATCAAAATGGCTATTGATTTCCTGCAGCAAATCATTTCCTAACTATAAATCAAATCATGACGTTCAGTTCACCTAAGGACTCTTAATTCTAGAATATCAGACATATTATTTGAAATAAGGACATCAAGTAATGGCCCATTCACACTAATAAGAGTTTTTCTACATATTCTGCATGCTTAATCTAAACACATTAGTAACTATATGATTTAATAGATTGTAATAATTTCTTATCTGTCTTATGAAGATTAGAAAAGTAATACCAATAAGTCTTACAGCAAAAGGTCTGGATAGGATAGGTACTAGAACCATGTTCATTTGATACGTAAGAAAGAAGGCTTTGAAGAAAAAACTTTGTCTTATTTGTGGCAAATTTCCTGAACTTCAACTCTGAAGCAAAATAGTTTCAACCAGTCCCAAAATTTATGGGCTGCCTGTACGATATTAACTACAAAGAGAAAAAAGTTGGACAGTATTAGCTCAACTTCCCAACTACTGAGTCACACAAATTGATAATGACCTCAGAGTCAAGCTATTCTATTTGAAAACTCCAGTGCAAAGAGGCTGTATACAGTAAAATAAAGAATCTATACAAGGATGGACCTTTTCAAGGGCAGTTTTTCAGCAGGATGAATATGATTATACTCTGGCAGCATTAGATAATCTACTGCTAAATATAGAAATGCATAAGCTAAACCATTCCATTCACTGTACCAAAAACAATGAGGACCCCCCAAGGACATAGCTGATGGCTTCTTCCGCAATATTGTTGACCTCATCACAGAAATCTCAACCAGCAGTTATGTTATTGCTGAAGAAATAGTCCTGGGCTTGATGGTCTACAGATGGCAGGGAGGGGCTGAGCAGGTAGTGAATGGGTGGAGCAGTCTTTCCTCAGTGATCTGGGCGGACCTTGTGATATTCCCTGCATTTGTCTTTCTTACAGTGCTGGGCCGGGGGGACGCATGAAAAGATTTCCTCTGGCATACTGCCTCCAAGGCAGGCCTGGCCTCTACTCATGCCCTTGGGTGAAATGTGTGATTTGGGGAAGCTTGTTCTTCTCCACTGTAAATCTAAAATACAATGTCCATGGCCATCATATCCTCTCTGGTCCCTTTACCGTTACCTATTTGATTCCTGTGCCAAGACTGTCCCTCCCACTCACCTCACCTGGTTAACTCACCCTGAGATCCTCTCAGATCCTCTGATCGCTGCTACCCTCTCAGCTCCCCTGAGCATGACCAAGGAAGCCCAGGACTGCAGGAGGCCAGCTTGAAACTTTAGATATTACTGAACTGGCTTATAAATTCAGCTGTGGGTTAAAATCATGAGTCTTCCAAGGCCTTCTATGTGGCTTGCGAATGAACCTTCAGCTGGTGTACAGAGACAGACTTCCCTGTGCTGAAGGTTACAACTGTGATCCTAGTGATCAATGAGACGGTGACGTCTCTACAGCAAGAAAACACTACAGCTGACGAGTCAATGCTCCGTTCAGCCATTCTCCAAGATCAAATGTTAGCTAAAGATAACGCCGGTGGCATGTTGGCTCTGACTTGCAAGATAGCAAGGTGGCTTGTTAACTGTGACCGGCCCTTCACAAGACAGCCTGGTTCTCCCCTCTACAGCCTGGATTATTAGTGCATTAGCTCTGCTCTTCCCTCCATTTGCCTTTATAATCGTCTTGTTGTGTTGTATGATCATGAATACTGAGGGATATTGGTCTTAGCCAGGAGAGCTAAAAGCAGATCCTGGTCTCCCAAGTAATAAACTACTGCTCTTTATTATTTACTCCTTGTTCTCACATATTATTCTTTCATCCCCTGCTGTACCCACGATCAGGAGATTGGGCATCCCCCACAACTAATTGATGGGTCCCCCGACACAGAATCATCGTCCCACAGAGTACAGAATGTCTCTGCCGCCCCTGGCCTTCTGCGACACCAGGAAGGCAGCGAGGAGGAGCTGCCAGTTAGCTGTCTCTGCACTGGATGTTTGCAGAATGAATTCCTGGAAATGTGAGCTCCTGTCACCATGGTGAAGAGGAGCTGGGAAGGCCAGGGTTAAAGTAGGCAGCTCTCTCTCTCTCTCTGGCAGGAGCTCTACAGGATCTTAACCCAAACCAACATTCCTCTTGTCCTCCCTCCTGCAGATAGCATTTTTTTTTAACTACCCCACTTCTTGAAGGCGACAAAGGTCCTAAACTATGCACCATATATTTCCCCCCTAAATCTCTCTCTCTTTCTCTCAATCCGAAAACCCCTACTTCTGCACAAGAAAAGAAAGCCTTCTCTAATCAAAAGTAGATTAACTCTCACCCTTCTCTAGGTGAATTTGCATTTGTAACACCATTGTTCAGGCCATAAACAGGCCCTGGGGTGAGTGATTTATCCTGACTTTGAGGAAAAGAAGACAAAAGCAGCAGTCTGCCCCAGGTTGTGCATTGAGTGTGGGCCAGTGTTCAGCCCCCCTCACTCAGACTCACTTAGCTCTTTCTGAAAGGTTGACAGAGTGACTCTAATGCGGCTCCAAAGGGAAGGAGCCCTTGTAACATTTCTTGATGCACAAAGAAAAAAATATCTTTTTTTTCAAAGAAAATATTTTATAGTTTTAAAGGACTGGCTTTCCTGCCTCCCCCAAACACACACACATACACTCTCTCTCTCTCTCTCTCTCTCTCTCTCTCTCTCTCTCTCTCTTCTATAAGCAGCATTGGGGTGGGGTACAGAATGATTTTCCCTCAGCGTGATTTTGCCATTTGAAACAGCTGGCTTAGGCAGCAGCCTTCCACTATTTGTGGCCTGGTTTTGGGGTGGATTCAATAGAGCAAAGAATCTTAACAGGACAAGATTCAGTTTGGTGTGGGGAGACGCCTGTAATTTCTTTTCACACTAGTGTCGTATTATAACACCCGTTCCCCTTACAGACTAAGGCAGGTTCTTGCCTTTTATAAGATGTCACCTTGCTTTTGTTCAGGGATCTGTTATTTCATAAGAATTCCCCCTAAGTATTCAAAGTGAATTATAATTAAACTCTGACACAGGCTGCAGTGTGGAAACCTGCCAAGTGAAATAAACCAGACAGAAAGGACAAAGACTCCGACTCCACAGAGGGACCTGGAGTAAGTGGATTTCACGGGGGAGGCGGGCGGTTGAGAGGTGGGGAGGGGAGGTGCCATTACCCGGGCACAGTTTCTCCAGACACAGAGTCTGACAGTTACACAACATGGTGACTCCTGTCATGAATGCCACTGAACTATGGTTGCACTTTTTCAGATGTATGTTTTATTCCAATCTAAAAAGTCTAACAGGTTCATGGCAGTTCAATCCTCACTTTGCTTATGAAGGCCAGACATTAGTCAACCTGTTTGAGATGACAGAGCTAACACCGTGGCCTTTCAGGCCTGGAGAGTGCACCTCAGTTATGATCTGAGACATCATCTGTCAGTGAGATTCAGTGAGGTGGCCGAGGAGTTGCTGTCCATTCCAACTGCACTTACGTTAATGGGTCTCTGAAGGAGAAGGGGTTCTTCCCCCTGGCTCCTTGTGGCAGTCCCATCCTCCTCCTCCTCCTCCTCCGCCTCCGCCTCCATGTGCTGTAGGCTAGGAAACCACATAATTAAGCTTATTTTAAACACAAGGTAAATAGGCTCTCAGCGAGGGCCTGGGCTGCTGCTTGGGTAAAGACACAGGGTTGACTGTTTGGTGTTTGAAATATCTATTTTGGCTGCTCAAACGACCTACTTATTTCCTGATTGCATTCTTGAGAGCTGAGGCTGGTGGGGATGTGACTGCCAGTCATCTGTAGAGTGAGGTGTCCTGAATTAATTCCATTTTTTTTTTTTTTTTGCTTTTTGAGACAGGGTCTCACGTTGTAGTTCAGGCTGGCCCCGAGCTCACTATGGTGCCCAGGCAAGCTGCTGCGAACTCAGCAATCCTCCTGTCTCTGCCTCCCGAGTGCTGGGATTACAGGCGTGAGCCACCACGCCCGGCATTGTAGTATGCGGTGTTGATTGTTGGTGGGCGTGTCTCCACGCCCAGCATTATATGTGGTTACTAGGGATCGAACTCAGGACCTTGCGCTTGCAAGGCAGGCGCCAGAACCACTGAGCTAACCCTCTGGCCCATGAATTAATTCCATTTATAGAGGTAGAAGCTGAGGTTTGACTGGCTATTTGTCCACAGGTACACAGCAGAGTGTCAGCATGGGACTGGTGTCCAGATCAAAGCTTGGCCCATTAAAGCAATCCTTGGTTTCTGTTTTGCTTTGTTTTGTTTTCTGAAGGGACTTGGAATTGAACCTAGGGATATTCTACCACTAAGATACTTCGTCAGACCTTTCTTAAACTTTGGGAGACAGGGTCTTGCTAATTCATTAAGCTGTCTCAAACTTGCAACTCTCCTGCCTCAGCCTCTTGAATAGTTGGAATTACAAGTATGCACCACCGTATAAAAGAAATAATTCATTCTACTGCTGTATCCTTTTATTATATTAGAAATGAATCCCAACTATACACAGGTAGACTAAAAATTGCCACAAACTATAACATGTCCTTTTAAAATTATAAAATCAACGTAATTTTCTAAAATAGCACCTTAACAAAGATTAGGAGGCACAACAGTATATTTTACAAGCTACCAGAAATCATCGGTCTGCCTACATAATACCAAGTGCACAATAATCATATGATAATAATGGCTCTCATTTGAATGCTTACTGTATGCCTCGCACTGCTAGGCCATTCACTCATGGATGATATGACTTTCACAGCAACTTTTTTATTCTCACTTTACATGTAAAAAAGAAAAGAAACTTAGAAAAACTTAGTAACACATCTAAGATTACACAGGGAAATGGTACAGTCAAGATTTGGATTTGGCTCAAATGTTACCTATCTATGTATCTATCTATGTATCTATATATCTATGTATGTATGTATGTATGTATGTATGTATGTATGTATGTATCTATCTATCTATCTATCTATCTATCTATCTATCTATCTATCTATCTATCTATCATCTATCTCTGGTACCAGGGATCAAACTCAGGACCTTGCACTTCTTAGGCAGATGTGGATCCACTGAGCCAAATCCCCAGCCCTCTTGTAAATTTTAAAGGCTGTGCTTTTTGGCATTTTGTCACATTCCATAGAATGAGAAGATGATCTGTGCTGCTTCATAACAAAGGAAAAACTTCCCATTATGATAACTGATCTTAACACTGCCTTTCTGCTGGACCCTAAGGAGCTTTCAGGAAAACCACTCCTGAGCCCCCACACAGGTGGGACCCTTTTTCCCAGGGTGAAGGGGTATGGTGGGGGGAGGGCGGCTGCTTTAGAAAGATCCCTAGGCTTTCCTTGTTCCATCCAACCTGATTTCTCAAGTGATAGCTTTTAATTGCTCAACTAATAGCCCCTTTGAACCTGTTTACAGGAGCTTATTCTCCCAGATAGAAATCTAGCTGATGACCAATTAATGGTGCATTTCTCATAAGGGATCATTATGATATTTTATTAACTCCCATTTTTGATGTTCAGATTTTCTCCCACTGGACTTTCTTACCCAAAGTACACTGAACATTCTAAGTATTTTGGAATATACATATTCTCTCAACCACACCCTGGGCTTCATTCTGTTTTTCCTGGGTCTCAAACTTGGAGGCAGCTCACACTTCAGAACAGGAGTCAGCAGAACAGGCTCCAAGTATCGGGCTTAGTTTATGACCACACACTGCCAAAGTCCTAAAGATCTGGTCTTGTGGGAGGGAAGATAACAGGTTACCCTCAAAAACCCACCTATACTACAACTAGTGGGAAAGGGTCAGTTCTGTACTGTTATATAGACTCTAAGAAGCCACTAAGGGAACAGCCAGGATCATTCCTATCCCTGCTGTCTTGTGTTTTACTTTATCTGAGCTAAGTGATCACTGGACATAGAAGAACCAACAAATTCTTCCCTGGCACCTGCCCATACCCCATTTTATCTCTGTCAATGGCTGTATTAAAAAAAATAAGAAAAGAAATAAGAATTTTCTAGGAAATTTCATTCACACATTTTCAAGAGGACCCACCTTAACAAATATGTTAGAAGTACTCAATAAAAGGCTTCTAGTTTTTTCCAGTTGTTACTAAATAGAAGTATGGGAAGGAGGACTAGGATACATATTACCAGTATGTAGCTATGGGGTCTGGAGCTTTGGGAGTTATTAGCTGTTGAGGGTTCATACTGGCTCTCATCTGTGCCAGGCAGGTTATAGGCATTAACCAGATCCACAACATGTCCTCAGACAGTGATGGAGAACCTTTCAAGGTTTTCAAGATAACAAATGGTCTGTGGTGGCACGACTGTCCTAAGTTCACCACTACTGTCCAAGGACATTCTCAATATCTCCCCTACTTTAAGATAAAGGCACTACAGGTTACAGATGTTAAGAAATTATTCAAGATCAAAGGACAATAAAGATCAGGGGACAGGACTAAGACTGGCTTCCAACTGGAGAAATCAGTGGGGTCTCCATTTCTTCATGTGTAAAAATGATAAGAAATAGTAATAGCTGAGCAGCTATTCAGAAAATATTTACTGGTGGTCTATTAAGTGTAGGATGTAGTACAGAGTGCTAGGAATTTAAAGCATAAATAAAATTTTATAAAGCATAAAACATATAAAACCCATATTGCTCTTTTAAAATCTAGTCAGTCAGGTTTAACTGAGCTATTTCTAGTTCTAAAATCTGGACTGATTCTACTAAATCCAAAAGGCCAAGCAATGCTGAGCAGTCCAAGTGTGTACACCAGAGGAACGCATAGACGAAACGTGATGGGCACGCTCAGCAGAGTACTAGCCTCTAAGAGGAAGGAGATTTGGGGTCATGGATGATCCCGAGGAAACTATGCCGAGTGAAACGATCTAGTCACAACAGGACAGGTACTACATGAATCTACGTACAAGAGGGATCTAGCACAGTCGAATACACAGCAATAGAAAGCAGAAAGGAGGCTTCCTGAGGCTGTGGAAAGTGGAGTAGAGGGGGATTTTGGTTGTATAACAATGTGAACGGACTTCATGCTCCTGAACTGCACACATAACAACAACAACCAATGAAAATGGTCACCTCTGTGGATATTTTACCACTTAAAAATGATTTTTAAAAATCCCATATGAACTGTAGAGTAGAATAACGTCATTTACTTTAAGGACCAAAACAGTTTTGGTTATAAGAAGAGGAATTGAGAACATAAATGACCACAGGCAATCCCATACTAAATTGCTGAGCTCACGAGTTGTGTGCCAGCCAAAGCTGCCCCTCCCTTCTCTGGGTGCTGTGGAACGGGGCTGCATGGATGCTCACACCGTCTTAGGCCTGGCCTGTGGTCCAGGCAAATTCTTTTCTGTACAAGCATCACCTTTCCTTGGGAGACCTTTCTGGCCTCGGGAAAGTTCTTACTGTAGGGTGGCTTGTTTAGATCATAATTTCCTGATTTCCATAATTTTCTACCCACTCAGTATAACTGAATACTCAAGATGGCACACACTCAAAAAGCAGCATGATTCTAACCCAACTGAAAGGACCTGTTTTAGCAAATCTTCAATAAAATTTTGCCCACAGGCTGTCTTTGAAATATATTAACAGCTCTTTAGCAGACCAGTAATAACAGCTACTCAATCACCTGAGCTAACTACAGTTTGTGAAATGCCTTTTCATAAAGTTGAAAGGTTGCCTTAAAAGCAAAGCCTAACAGAAGTGCAAGGGACATTATAGCTGCAGATATTTTAAATGCACACAGCATGTACACACCCAGTTATGTCTGAGAAAAGAACAGCTTCCCTCAATATTCTACTTTGTTTCATCATGCTTCCTATCTTTTCCTTTAAAATGCTGTCAACTCTGGTTCTGCAAGTGTAGGTAGAAAAACAGTATTCTAATTTTAACCTCAGAACCAGAGCTATATTGGGTAGCATAAAAATATTTAAATTTTAAATATTTATCACAATAGAGACACAGTGTTAACAATCTTCCTCCAGACATTCCCCTGCTTCAAACACACTTATCTTACCATTCTTGCCACTCTCTGAAGCCATTCTAGAAGTCTTGTCTTATTGTTGTGTCTCCCTTGATGTCATGTCCTAAAATGATTCAAAGTGTTTACTTTTCATGATTATTTTGACTGTGGGAAAGAGCTGGAAGCTGTACAGTGCTACATCTGGTGACTAAGGTAGGTAAGGGCCAACGGTGGCATTTTACCAGCCTGCCTTTCCACTGCCAGGTCCTTGGCAGCGGCATTCACAGTGTTTTTTTATCATACCTTGTACAGACACTCATGAGAGAGGAGTTCCTGAACTGCTGCAGACAGAGGCAAGAACAGCGGGATAAGGTGCTTGAGGCAAGTATATGTGTTGTGAGGGATTAATGACAATGCATTTTTTTTACTTCAATGAAATTAAAAAACAATTGAAACTCTGTATGTTTTCACCAAGAGGTATATTTTGCATCCCTGGTATGAAATTTCTTTGGTATATGAGCGTTTCATAGGCAGCAGAAATCTATCACTATTTTAACTGAATTAACAAACAACCTTGCTGGTTTGCAGAAATGAGTCAACTCTCGCACTACTAAGGGAGTTTTAAATTCCTTTAGGTCAATTTTTCTTAAAAGGTAGAAGTAAAAAGTACATGAAGTTAAAGTTTTTATTAGTCTTAACATTAGTGAAAGACTATGATGTTTGGCAACAGGTATTCTTGAGCTTTCTAGCCTAAACAAAGGAGAAAGGGGGAATGGTGAGACCTACTTGTAACGAGCCAACATGCCCTAAAGAGTAAGTACAGTCAGTTCTGACAGAACCTGTGTTTAGGAAACATGAATCTGTTCCCATGCAATTAGGGAAAAACTTGAACTTTATTTTCTAAATTTTCAAACAACTTTTATTTCCGTACAATTTGGAGACATTTCTTTTAAAACTGTACACAAGGAACATGATTCCTTGATGCAAACAATAACTTAAGTCTTGTCTTCGCTGTGCAGAAAGCTGGGGGGTGGTCGGGCACCGCAGGCATCAGCCCAGATGACTCCGAGGGGAGGCGCTGAGGGGCCAGGGCCTGGTCCACACTCTGCCCTAAGCAAAGCCTGATTCGTGCACGGTCCGAGGGCCTCGAGACACCCACTCTAGTCCCCAGTCACCTGTCCAGACGCCTGCAGGTTCCCTTCCTGAATGCCCTGGACAAAGGGACCTTCCTGGGCCGCCATTGCCAGGGCCCTATCTCTGCTCACAGGAAGGGGAGGGAACATAGGTAGAGAGGACTCCATGACAAGACGCTGCAGCTGACCTGACCTCAAGAAACCTGAACTTCATTTGAATTTCTGAATTTTGCCTTTGCTACAGGACTTCATGAGAAACACTGGGCAAATGCAGAAATCACATCCCATTCCAGAGGGCAGCACAGGAGCGCCACAGAGAGCGCACGCACACCTGGGCCACTCGCGTTGCCTCAGAGCCTGTGTGGGCCGCACCACACCACTCCGGCAGGCAGGCCTAGCTGGCTCCGGCGGTGACGCCTCTCCTCACCAGTTCTCTTTCCTCTTTGCCTATATTAAAGTTTCCTTCTTCATCTTTGAGTTTATTACTTCTCATTCTTCCTCACTTTCTTTTGTCCTCACACACAGTGATGGTTGTGAGAGCTTGGCAGCTTCTATAGGTGACTTCAGGAGTCTTGAAGGTGAAGCCTCCTATTTACTATGGTACATAAGCAGTTCTGAATCATGTCACACATTCTCATTTTTTAATGTATCACTGATGCTCAGGTTCTCATTTTCCCATAGGCCCTATTTTCTGCTGAGAAATTTTTCAGTGAGTGAACACACATGTAGCACACTCATCATACTACAGCACAGCCAGTTTAAATGCTTCGAAACTCAGCACTATCCTTCTATCATCTGTTCTTTCCCCTTCTCTCCTCCTTCCCTCCCTCTTTCTTTCCTTTTCTCTCTTACTCTCTCTCTCTGTCTCTGTCTCTATCTCTTGGATTTAGACATGTGACACAGGAGTACAGACAATCCTTTCTCAGCTCATGTCCTATCACAGCCAAGGAGAGCAAGCAAGATGTCCTTCCCAGCCTGACTCAGGACCTCCCACACATGGACAGCCCTAGGCTGATCTCAACAGTTTGTCCCAGCCCTAAGTTACAAGGTGCAAGTCAGGATTGTCAGGAACTCAGCAGCAACCTTTCTACTACCTGAGATTTAGTATTTCTTAGGAGGACAAGGGAGCATCCATCATTAGTATACCAATTGGTGATCATTATGCTATGGTCACTAAGTCTTTGGTAACTTGAAAACCACCTCCTAGTAAACATTCACAATGTAAGTAGATGATGTTATTATTATAAATACCATCTTTAAAAAGATGCAAGTGGCCTTTAGTTTCTTACAGAAATGCATCCAAGTGATATTAGTTGATTGGAGGACACAAAGCTTAACAGTGCACCGGAACGATTTGTTTTTCACTGCTCAATTTTCACATGCCCACACTTCTTATTTTAATTTCTCAGAATGCCTCCTTTTCTGAGTTCAAAAGAAGGATGGGTCAATAAAAAGGAAGACAAGTGATTTTCTTGTCAAATTTATCAGCGTGGCAAGAACCCTGCAGCTTCCAAGCACAGCTGTATATTAAGTCTTTGAGGCCGATAAAGGCAATTCATTTCCTTCTGCTCATAAGATAATCTCCACCCTGATCCCAGCAGTCCTGTGTCTCACCTGAAATACTAACTGTGGTGTTAAATAATCCCAAAGAACCCAATGCGACATTGTGGGTCAGACGGATAGAATGGATGGGAATGAGTAGAAAACAAAAGAGAAGCAATAATTCACTGATGGGAGACAGAGGACAGGAAAGGGGTAATGGAAACATTCAAGAAAGGGGGAGTAGGAGGCAGACGATTGGTCTGAATCTGCTTCAAGTACTAAAAGAAGAAGTCATTTAAAATATTCTATATGCTTTTCTAGTAGATAAATAACTGTAACTTCAGCAAGTAAGCACCACCAAAACCAGTGTTTCTCTCACTCCCTCCTTCCCTATTCATTGCTTTTATTTCACCTTTGCAGACAGAGATGGAGGTGGTGGACAACAGCAGTGCTCCTCAGCTTGGGTCCCAGAATGCCTGCACCTAGCTGAATATTCATGAAGGACTGTTTTAGACGAAGAGAGGGACTTCTGTTGATTAAACCACTTGATTCTTGAGTGTATGTTTGTTATTGTGGCTTAGCCTACCCTTACTAATATACTATGCATGAACTCTTTAGAGTGGTACTTTTCAACCAGGGCATTTGGTAATGTTGAGAGACAGTGTTTTGTGGTCACAAGTGGATATAATGATGGTTCTATTAGCACTTGCCAGGGAGAGGCCAGGTTTATTGCAAAACATCCCATAATGCACATGACTATTCCTCACAACCATGAACTACTTGGTTTCAAAACACTGGAACTTCTGCTAGAGCCTCAGAGATCTGTGAGACAATGTTGATTAACATTAAGGGAGTTGGCTTTTGAGCAAGACCTAGGTTCCAGTTCCAGCTTTGCAGGAGACCTTGGACAAGTCAACTACCTTTTCTGCCTGTAACAGTTTCTAAAATAGGAGCGATGATAGTCCCACAGTGTGGGGCTGTAGGGTTACTAGTGCCTGATATGTGGCAAATACTCAAATATCAGTTGCTATTAATGTTATGTGTCAGCAGTCTGTTGCAACTGAGTCAAACGTCTCAGAAATACTAGCTCTATACTGTTTGTAGTTGCTGATTTCTATTGAGGTGATAGACATTTTGTAAAAGTTAAGGTGTCCCCTGACATTTACTGCCTACCATGCTCCCAGGAGAATCTGGTCAATACAGGTATTTTATATGATTTTTATAACTTTGAATCAAATCCTGACTCCAAGGCTTGGTGGAAATAACCTAAACTGGTATCAGGCATAGTCCACATGAACTCCTATGAACAGCTGCCAGCTATTTTAGCTTAATAACTCTGAGAACCTCAACTTGCTATGTTTTTACCAAATGCCACCCCACTTGGTACTCTTTTCTTTGGTTATTAGCAATCAATCAGAAGGCATTTATAGAATATTCAAAATGAAAAAACCCATTAGGAATGGAAAGAAGTGAAAAACCAGTTCCCTGTCTCCCTCTCACAGGAGATGGCAGTGGTCAGAAGAGAAGAACTCTCAAAACCATGAAGTATTGTCACTATTTGTGCTGCTGTTTGAGTGGTGTGTGTATGTGTGTGCATGTGTCTGTGGCTGTGTGAAAGGGGCCATGATATAATGATAACAATAATAATAATATGGAAAAGAAGTAGAAAAATGGGGCTGGAGATTTAGCTCAATGGTTCTGGCATCTGCCTGGAAAGCACAAGGTTCAGAGTTCAATTCCTGGACCATATACCATATGGATTCAGGTGTGGTGGCTCATGCCTGTAATCCCAGCCCTCAGGGCACAGAGGCAGGAGGATTGCTGTGAATGCAAAGCCAGCCTGGGCTACAGAGTGAGTTTGGGGGCAGTCTGAACTACAAAGTGAGACTCTGCCTCAAAATAAAAAAATAGTCAATGTGAAGTTCCATGTATAGTGATTAGCTGCACTGTTTAAAGATAACTTGCACATGAGCAAAACCTGTCACCAGGTTCGCCTCTCAGTTACTACAGACCTCCAATGATTTTTTTTAAGTTCACTCATTATGATAGCTCTTGGGAGACAGAATAAAGAGAGCAGCCACAGAAAACGACTCAAATGGCATGTGAAAGGAGAAGTATGTTAAGTTATGCTAAGCACTAGAGCGTACGTTCTTTATTAAGTCTGCCCACATAATAAGCCTTCATTATAACAGTCTCTGCTGAGTCTTACACTCTAGCATGGAACACATTTTTTTGCCTCAGCATTCAAAAAACTTGAACCTTATAAAAAGTGTAAGCATAATAAATGCTATTTAAACTGGAGGGAGGGTATCAAGTGAGGATATCTGCAAAGAAAAATGTGACAATCTGACTAACCAACAGCCTTCTCCTGAGTGCAGAATCTTCTTCCTCTGTGTGGGGCATCATGGCTGGTCCAGGGAAAGGCCCTGCCACCCTGCCATTGTGGCCACTGGAAAAGAAGCCCAGACAAACACACTCACACAAAGGCACATGTGTGTGTGCACACTTGCACACACATACGTACACACCTCTCTTTCCTCCCACAGGACCCCTAGGAAGAAGACCTTGAGGGATGGGCCCCAGGAGGAAGCTAACTCAGATTTCATTTTGTGCTGACCTCAGACCCACAAGGCCCGGTGCTGGGCCTCAGGCACAGCTCACAGTGACCTTGCTGCAAGACTTCCCAGGCCTGGGGTGCATTTCCTTTCTCCACTATGCACAGGTTGTGCAAAGGCCTGTGAAGGAGGTGTCTTTCCCACTAACCTGAGGCACCAGACCCAGAGCAGCCTTGTCTCTGAGCTGTGGGTGCATAGCCTTGCCTGTGTTCCAAGCCACTTGGCATGTGCAAGGAGCCTACTCTCTTCTACCTGCCCTGACACTGTCCACACGATCAGCCTCGTCGTCATAGGACCTGGCAGGCAAAGGTCACCATCTGAGTCTCACTCAGAAACAGCTTTTGAATAATGCTGAATGCTTGTAGCAAAGACAGGCTGAAGTTTTGGCTATTTTCATTTTAGACATTAAGGCTGTAATACTCCTTAGCTTTTAACACACTTCATGGATAATGGTAGTCGAAATGATTTTAGGTATCTGATATATGACAGAAAAATTGTAAGTTTTATACTTTTTAATCCACTTTTTTCCCACTAAATACATATATCTCCATTATGCTAAAAGATTATTTTTATTTTGTATCTCAGAGTTCAAAGACGCCATTTTATAGCGGGAATGCAACTTCCAATTATATGGCATTATGTAACATTAGGAACTATTTAAAAACCGTACTGAAAGGGTGAAACGGGCCATGAACTCTATCTGAGGCCCAATCTTATGAGGCTCTCAAAGGCTCTTTTACAGATCATTTAGAAAGATTAAAGAAACCCACTCTGCCAGGAAAGTCCTTGCTCAGTCAATCGAAGGTCCCATTAAACATGAAAGAGACCCTTATTTTCTACTTTCCAACTACAGAGTTCCATCTTGCCACAAACTAGCACTGGCCATTTTAGTTTTAACTGGCTTTCACGTTTATCACCTCATTTTATCTGTGACTATTCCTCCAAGTGGCATATAGAGATGGAAATAACAGTCTCATTGTTCCTTTAGGCCTGAATGACAATCAGGATCTTACCTCTCTCTCTTCCTCTCAAATGTCAAGTGCACAAAATCAATACTGAGGATATTGGCCCAAGGAGCAGAGAAGGGACAGATTAGCCATAGCAGGTGGGATGGGGTCCAGAGATAAGGGTCTGGGCAGGAATGCAAGGAATTAAGAGCAATAGAAATAAGAACAGCAGCATATTTTAGTTGAATTTCCAGGAGGCACTCACTTTTGAATGCCTAAGCAGCAAAGGGATGAAAAGCGTATATGGTTTGGATTACTTTAAAATGATTATGTCTCTACAGAGGGGATAGGAGGTGTTGTTTAGATATGGAACCAACATTTGGGAATTCTACTGGCTAACTAAAGTGAGTAGATCTCTTCTCAGAAATAAGCTATGCGGTATTTAGGACCATGTCCAATCATCGCTTCTGTTCGTGCCATTTAGATCAGTATATATCTATCTCAGTGATCTTTCATAGAAGTATTGCTGCTTACAAATCCTGAATGAAACCTAAACCTGGTCTGTGAAGATTGTGTGTTTATATGGCATTTAAATGAAACATATCACTTATGGGGAAATTAATCAAACTGGGAATGACTACTGACCACTAGTACGCAAGTGGGTCAGTAAAGCAGAGTGCACAGATCAGAAACTGACTTTTTAATTGTCTCCAAAACTGAATAAACTATTTTTCTCCCTTGTGGAAAGAACTTTTGCTTAGCAGGAGCTAGCTAAGGTAAATCTGTCTTTTAGATGTGATAAGAAATTATCATAGTAAATTGTTCACAGGCAGCTCCCTTTCCAATTAAAAATTCCTTATCTGTGAGCCAGGAACAGGGCCACATGCCTGTAATCTTAGCACTACAATGAGCCAGGGTGGGAGGATCCCAGGTTTGAGTCCAGCATGAGTAACTTACTGAGAGGATGTCTCAAAAAGAGAGTGTGTGTGAGGGGCCGAGTACTAGAGGGCCCCTAAAGTTTGACCCTTAGTACTGCAAAAAAGGAAAGAAAAGAATCTTCATTTGAAAAAATAGAGGGCTTTAGAAAAGTCAACTATCAAGTTATAAAACAAGTCAGTATTAGATCAAAGAAAACAGGTTTTAAAGGAACTGATTAAAAATACCCAACAATCTTTGTTGGGTAGACTTGGCACCAGGGGGGAAAATAATTGGTGACTCTTCATGGAGAAAAATATCCTATCTCCCCATTTATTAGTTGTTTATTGGTGAAAATATTTAAAATCTTCTCTTCTAGCTCCTTAACATGCACAGTACATTTTCGTGGTGGAGTCGGCGAGTGAATGCAGGGCTCTAAGGACTTGGGAATAAAGCAGCAGTCTCATCCTCGTCTCTGGGTGTCCCCTCTTTCCCAAGGCTCTTTGCTAGGAGCCAGATACCTTTCTCCTTTCTGCCTGTTTATGTTCCACCCCAGATTTCCAGTGAGTTCATTAAAAATATCCTAATCTCCTTCAAAATAATATCAGAGTTACTCATTAAAACTTTCTCCCTAATGAAAATTCCGTTGTAGTGAGTTGGCTAACCTAACTGTTTTGGGAAAAACTTTCGGTAAGACCCAAGTCCAGCAAGGGCTGCTGATAGTTACATTTTCTATTTAGCACCTGCCTACCCTGTGTCAGGCACTGCTGTGTGATATTTCATGTTAACTCAATCCTAAGAACACTAGGCAGGTACTATTTCTTAGTCTTGTCCTACAGTTGATAAAACATGGTACAAGTTTGCAGTCTGAAAGAGAGGTGGGAAAACTAAGCCATTGGGGCCCTAAAAATTTGCTGGAACTGGGGACCATTCATCCCTTTATAGTGTATTTGAACTGCCATCTGAACACTAGTGACTATGACCCCAGGGCCCAGTAGACCTGAACTCTTTACTGTCAAGCCCTGTAAAGAAAAGCTCACCGATCTCTTGTGCAAAGCAAGTTTAACTTATGAATGCAGAAATAAGGCAAGAGCATTTGGACAGTTTCAAGTACAATTTATACTGAAACTGTTAGGAAGGCAGTTGTCCTAATTGGTTTTCATTTAATTGTACCTTTATCTTCTATCCAAGGTTTATTAACCAGCCTCAGAAAGAGTCTTCATAGTTAGGTCAGTTTGGTAACTAAAGGTTTCTTTCTTAGGTGAGTTTTGATTAGGTGGAAAAATTACTAAGAAAGTAAGAAGAGAGGAAAGCATGCACTAAAGAAACCTTCCATAATTGTAACTTTCCTGAGCTGTTGTGAAATTTCTGGCTGCTGCACAGGTATTTCTTTTCAAGGACAAATGACATCATTGTTGAAATTTCAAAACTGGCCTGCTTTCTTCTACATTTGGTACTACATATTGTTTTGGTTGAGCATCAATTGACTTTTCTATTTTTACTGGGAAATTATGTCATAACTATTTTTAGGAGACAGTGTCTGGTTCTGTCATTTGTGGAACTCCACAAGGCTTTGGGATTTTTTTTCACCTAACGCCCTAACAATGTATGTATTTGGTGGAGAATGGCTCACCAGGAAATATTCTGCTATATTTTGAAATAAATTATAGAATAAAGCCTAAAATAGGCAACGAATATCAACAAGTGAAAGAATTTGGTAGCTTTTTAGGCAGGAAAATGAATGTAGCTTTGTAATATACAAATCTACCCTTGAACTGTTAATACTCATAACTGTAAATAAAAAATGAGTTAATATTTGCGCTTCAATGGTCAATCTCACTTTATCCTCAAAATACCTACCTGTAAATCAAATTAGTAAAAGTCAAATTAATAACTGATGCCCCAGTGTGATCTGATACATGAGATAAGCCCAATTCATAGGGAATAATTCATGCAAGTAATTTATAATTATAATAATCATGCAAAAAATGTTATGTAAAACTATTTACTTTCAAAGTGAAAGAAAGAAAACATTCAAGAAAAGACAGAACTTGCAGTCTTTCTTCCACCCACTTCTCCCTTTGCTCAGAGACCAACCAGTACAGGTCCTGGCACACACAGGCTTTGGGTGTGGCTGTGGGGTACAGTCACCTGCAGATCTCTGATGAGCCCGCTGCTCAGGCTACACCTCAGGCCAAGGACCCAGGTCTGAGTAGTTTTGGAAACTCCCAGAGGTGAATGAAGAGCTGTAATTAAGGTGAGAACAGCTGATGGATTCGGTCAGCCCCACCTGACACTCTCCATTCCCGAGGAGGCTAACTGAACCATCCTTGCCTGCTCCAGCACCTGTGTGGGTCACGGAGCTCTCCGCTGTAGAGCTTATCAACAAAACATATTGGCACAAGTAAAATAATCATCATTCTTACTCGTGATGCAAACATGCGAGTGTAAATACTACATGGATGTCAACTCATCAAATATGGGGCTAAGGTTTCTCTTAGCCATTTAAATGTTCACACCTTCTGCCTCTTAGGAAGCAACACACGTGCACCTCCAACCACAAAGAGTTTGGCTCTGCTCTGCATTTTGCAGCCTATTTCTTTTTCTTGTCAAACTTGGAAAAAATGAAGCTTGCCTTACCTCCACGATGCTTTTTAAATCTTGCACATAAGTCCTCTCAGTCTCCAGAATTTCCTGCACAACTCTATCCACATAGAGAAGTTTGGGACTGGCAGCCGAGGAGCCTGAAGTAGTGTTGGGGACCCCGTTTGCTTCTGGGCCCCATGGGGCCCTGGGCTGCCTCTCTTTGCTGTGGTCCATGTCCTGGGGCCCCGCAGGGCTGTCTCTCTGCAGCTCGCTGCTGGGAAACGGCTGTGCTGGAACCAGCTCCAGTTTTATGGCCCCTGCTTCCTTGTCCTGGTGAAACAAGCCCAGGTGGCTATTTGAAACCAAAGTCATTCTGCTCCCGAAGGAACCGTGGCTGTCCCGGGAAGAAGCGGAAGATGAGGTGGAGCCAAAGCTGACAGGTCGGTCACTGTCCGAGAGCTCCATGGTCTTGGATTCTGGGGATCTGGAACGCTGGGCTGTCGTTTTGGGATCAGGAACCTCGGTTATAGCTGATGACACTTCAACACGAAACCGCTGCCCATCTACATGTGTTACAGAAAATAAAAAAAGACAGGATTATCAAGGTAATCAAGATTCTATCAAACTGAAGACTGAAAGGAGGTCACAACTCAACCTGGAAGCACACAGTTATTCACAAAGTGGGAGTGAGTTAGTTTACAAGGAAAGGTAGACTAAAATGTGCAATGAACATCCAGGGCATTGGTGGTGAACCCAACAGAAACACAGAGGCTCAGGCTTTGCCCTGAACCTTCTGATTTCAAAGCCCCATCTTCCTGAGCCTCCAGTATTATGTGTACATATTACAGTTTAAGAAGGTTGGCATCTGAAGTCTGCAATGTAACCACCTGGAACGACTCATGTATGCAAATAAGTCCAGCTTTACTAAATTAAAGATTTAGCGGTCAGGGCAGGAGGAGGAATCTGTAACAAGCACCACAAATGGTTCTTATGTACTTAAAAAGGACCCTACGTGATTCCTGCGGAATTCTGAGAAGCACTGTTCCGGATTTTGAATCTCCTTTCACGATTCCACAGAACTTTAAGCAAGACCAGTGCTTTATGGAAGCACTGTGACTTCACAACTTGTATATTTTAATTTGTACAAAGCATCAAAGGAAGTATCATGTGATAGCAATTCCCTAACACCAACAAAGAAACAAACATTAAGACCTGTATTCCATTCAAAACTCCTTCTCACATCAGCATTTCTCTGAGTTTCTTCTTAAGAACTGACACAAACCATTAGCCAGTGTACAAGGAGTGGAAGTATGCTGGATTATAACATTCCATAAGGAAAACTATACAATGACAAGAAGTATGGAGAGTAAATTAGAAAAAGTAGAAGAAATGGGCTGTCAATGTTTCTAGGAGGGCACAAGGAAAAGAGTATCCACCAAAGCTACTCAGTGACCTTCAAAAGGTCACTTAATATCCATAGCACTTAAAAATGAAGTTGGGTCCAAAGAGACTGTACAGGAGAATTAAACTTTCACATGCTGTTTTGGTCAAACACTCAAAGTTCCAATCTTACTCATTTTTCAGGCAGGATCAACATTTTCTGCCTCATAATAATGGAATTTCAGGTTTATAGAAACAATATGAGGCTGGTATTATAGCTTAACAGAAGAGTGCTTGCCTCTTCTGAGGGTCTTGGGTTCCCCAGCATTACAAAAAGAAAAAAAAAAGAAAAGAAAAAAGGAACAATTTGCCTTGTAATAAAGAATATGATTGGACTGGGGATTTAGCTCAAGTAGTACTGCACGTAGCTTGAAAGCACAAGGGCCTGAGTTCGACCCTCCTTACTACAAAAAAATAAACTAAAATAAAGAATGTGCTAAATGATAAAATTTGCTAAATATTTGCAGTTTACCTTATTACCAAAATCAACTTTCATGGATTTTGTTAGAAAAATGAAAAAATGAAACATTTTTAAAAGGTTATAATAAGACAACCATAGTAATGAGAATGTAGATTAATGATCAGCTTTCAATAGGAATGTGAATTTGTTTGACTATAATACAGATCAAAGAGCTGGTACTAGTACTTTTAGAATATAAGTCTGGACCATTGAACATGCTGACTCTTTTGAGATTCTATTCATGGTAAATATTAAAATTATACGTACTGAATAAAATAACTCACTCTGGGTCAACAAGAAGGAATGGTAAGCAATGCATAGGAAATGAGCAATTTCTGGGTATAACCACTACCACATGGTCTGAATTTGATGCAAGTGTTGAAAGCGTTTGCAATATTCTTTGTTTGCTCTATAACAACTTTACGGCCTATGAAACATGGGGCTGGTTAGCAGTTAAAATGCACTTGACCTAAAAAGCTTGATCCAATTTGAGTGTGGCACAAATCCAAGAAGCAGCCATGCATTCAGGTCTGCTGGCAGCAGGAGACACTTGCCCACTTTGGGGACTGGCGTTAAGAAAGGCTCAAGCAGGGCCGGAGGGTTAGCTCAGTGGTTCTGGTGCCTGCCTCGCAAGCGCAAGGTCCTGAGTTCGATCCCTGGTTAACACATATAATGCTGGGTGTGGAGACACGCCCACCAACAATCAATACCGCATACCACAATGCCGGACGTGGTGGCTCATGCCTGTAATCCCAACACTCGGGAGGCAGAGACAGGAGGATTGCTGAGTTCGCGGCGGCTTGCCTGGGCACCATAGTGAGCTCAGGGCCAGCCTGAACTATAAAGCGAGACCCTGTCTCAAAAGCAAAAAAAAAAAAAAAAAAAAAAAAAAAAAAAAAAAAAAAAAAAAAAAAAAAAAAAAAAAAAAAAAAAAGGCTCAAGCAGTTCAAGCTAGGAACAGATGGAACCAGGTTTTCCTTCCCCAGCATCCGCCATGACTGTAGCTTGATGTTGATTTCACTGTAGGGAATGAGTACCCTCTTGGGAAGAATATGAGGATATTCCTTAAAGTCCCAAGGGTTCAATTAGAGTACGTATGGGACTGAACATAAAGTGGATATTCTCAAAATGAAAGGCCAAGATGTCAAACAGCAAGCTCTGATTTCCTAACTAGACAAGATTCAGTATTCTCAGGGGTGTAGAAAACTGTCTTTAACAGTTTATAGAATTCTTTCCCCTATGTTCATTATCAGGACTAGTGCAAATGAACACAGCAGAGAGACTTCATTTCTTATCATGTCTTTTCTCTACTTCCTTTCACTTCATGTTCACTAGCCAATATGGGGACAGAGAGATTAAAAGGAATAAAAACCATGTGTAAAGGAGTTTCTGTTGGGTTGAAAGGGATGGTAATGCCTGGAAAAACAACTTGCAAAGATGAGGAAAAGTGAAATATGAGACTTAGACCAACAAGGGACCCCTTCATGGACAAACCTCCAGTAGGAATGTGAAAGGGACTATTCCAGGGATGCCTTACAGGTTCCAGGATGAGGCTCTGGACTTCAGTGCATGGGGACCAGCCTATTTTTTGGACTGCCAATTAGCCACTTGATAAAATGGAACATCACAGATATTTGGTATCTGTGGTATTTCGCTAAGCTCACTTCCCCAAATGAAATACCTTTCAAAATTCCCAAAAAAAGGAGTGAGACACTTAAAGTCCGGTCATATAATTTTATGTAATATGACACTACTTTTGTTAATGGCTAACATTCTTTAGGTTAAGTCATTGCTTAGAAGATAGTTATAGTTTTTTCACATAAGGAAATGGGTCTCATAAAAACCTGCTAGTCTTCTTCTTACCTCCTTCAAAATAATTTAAGATTTCCACCCTGCCTGGACTCTTCTTTCTAATACAACTTGCCAGTTAGTAATATTTATCTCCAGAGTTGTGCTGCTTGGTGCAGTAGCCACTCGTCCCCTGTGACTGCTGAGCGACAGCTCTGTGGTCTATCCAAACTGGGATATGTGGAACAAGGAAAAAACTCGCTGTGGATTTCCATTACTGAGAATGAAGTGAAATCTACTTAAGATATAATTGGTCACTTTTTGGAATAGTGGATTAAATAAATCACCATCTTATAATTACTTTCACTAGTTTATTTTTGGTTATTGTTTTGTTTTTCAGACTCACTATGTGGATTTCAGTATGTTGATCCAGCTTCCTTGGACTCATTATACAGCCCAGGCTGGCCTTGAACTTGTGGCAATTCTCAACTTCTGAGTGCTGGGATTATAGGTGTGTGCCACTGCACCTGGCCCTTCATTTTATTTTTTTTTAAATGGCAACACAAAAGTAAATATGTATATGTGGCTCATATATATTTTAGCTGGCCAATGCTGACACAGACATCTAGAAAATTATATTATTCTATGAGGTTTAAATATAATTCCTTATCAATCTTTATTCAAATACTAGTGAACAGAGAGAAGTGCATATCTTGGTTTGTCCTTTTTTACTCCTTTCATTCATACAAAACACTGATGTTTTGCTTGGTAGACAGGATCTCACTATATATTCCAAGTTGGCTTTGAACTCACTGTAACCTGGGCTGCTCTTAAACTCACAGAGATCCTTCTGCCTCAGCCTCCTGAACCACCATGCCTCACAACACAAATATTATTATGAATTAGGACATACAGGGTTGGGAGATAATCACAGTTTAGTAGATGTTGAGGTAACTGATGTTTCATGATAAATATTTGATTGGAAGACTATGAAGCAATAAAGCTTTGTTTCTGCCTTGAATGAAATGTTCACTAGCCAATATGGGAACAGAGAGATTAAAAGGAATAAAAACCATGTGTAAAGGAGTTTCTGTTGGGTTGAAAGGGATGGTAATGCCTGGAAAAACAACTTGCAAAGATGAGGAAAAGTGAAATATGAGACTTAGACCATTTGTGTGATTTGTTTCTTTTCTTCTTCTAACTCTCCTTTCTTCCTGAATCTCAAGCAGAGCTAATAATATAAAAATTTCTGAGAACTAATATCAGGTGTATCTTTTGACTCTGCACATCCTAAAATAGGCTGGTACCTTGCTTGTGGTCACGTGAGGATCACAGCCATGGTCAGTGTGATCCCTGCTCAGCCTGGAGAAATGGGGTGCAGACATCTGCACAGGGTCTTGGGTGCCTGATTCTTTGAATGACAAGGCTTGACTGCTCTACCATTTCCTGTTGGTGCCATCCTCAATAACATGGAAAAAGGGTGAGGCGGCACCTGTGGAGATAGGCTCTCACACGTTACTGCATGACAAATCTCTCTCCCTCTCCTTTCTTTTAAGGGAAAGAGCTTTGATTTCTTGGCTTTTCTGTTTGCTCTTCACACACTCACTGTTTTAACTGCTGTTCTTGAGGAGATCACTGGCAGAATCTAAAGCCATCTTTCTTGGGTTTAACTTGTTTCTCAGGCTGACTGAGGTTCAATGTGTAACTTCTCCTGGCTCCCTGTGACCAAATGGCAGGTGGAAGGAGGGACTTGATGGGTTCCACACACTGCAAGTCCCTGTCATAGCCTCTGAAAAGAATTTCCCAAGGCAGGGTGGTAACTTTTCTCACCATAGGGCAGAGGAGGGATCAGGATTTCCAAATTCTGCTCATTGCTATTCTAGACGCCAAGCACCTAGTCTGAGTTCCTTGGCAGAGCAACCATGCACATCAAGAGAATGCACTGTGCTCATTACCAATGAGTAACTGCAATTATGTCCTTCCGTATTACACCACCTGTGGATTACACAGAGAGAGCAAAGCAACAGAATGACCATGGTATAAGCCAGAGGTTATTCTACAGCCAGCAAAGCCCATTAATATGAGATAGAGCTAGGCTTTGGCAGGACCACAAAGTTGTAAACAGCTAACGTCATGATTTTTAAGAAATCTAAGAGTCAAAGTTAAACACATAGTTATGTATTTCAAAGACAACACCAGGTATCGGAGGAGGACCCTTCTCTACCCTGCACCGCTGAGATGGTGGATAACTCAGTGGTTCAAAGCCACCAGATAACAACACGAATTTTCACCTCTTAGTTTTTAAAAATACTGAGTTGATTCTTTTTTTAAGGCAGGACCAAGACTAGGATTCTACCTCTTCTTTATAATGTTCAGCGTACAATTCAGGGAACATTATGCTGCTTTGCAAGTGCTGTTTGGAATAAAAGTTTTGATACCATGATTTTGTAGTTTATGGTTATACAAAGTGTTAGCACAAGGGCAACCTAGATGGAACTCGATATTCTTTCTGTGTGTGTTCACCAGTGTATGTGTGCAGTACATAAGGGTTACATCCATGTACAGAATGTATTAAAGTTTTCTTTGCCCTCCTTTTCCTCCATTTCTTTTTGATGTTTCTGGGAATTAAAAATTTTGCACAATAAATCGTTAAAAAATATTTTAACAACTGGAGGTGTAGTTCAGTAGTAGAAGAGTTGCCTAGCATGTGTAAGGCTCTGAATATGATTGCTAGTACTACCAAGAAGAAAACTGAATTAAAATTATATTTGCTTTTTATTGAAATGTGAGTGATATGTGAAAGTTGTTTATATTTATCATATGCAATATGCTTGAACATAATAAGTACACACCCATTAAAACCAACACCACATCTGTGCCACAAACACATCTATCATCTCTGGAAATTTCTGCATACCTTCTTTATTATTTTCTCCTAAGGATCTTTGACATAGTTCTACCTTTGGAAACTTGTATGTATACATCATTGTAAAGACTGGGCATTCTGCTGGAGAGGATTCTTGGACTCCATTCTGCACAACTGAAAACACTATATCCTTTGACTAATATCCTGCTTCTTCCTGTGGTTAGCCCCAGCAACAATCATTCTTTTATGAGTTCAACTATTTTAGATTTCTCACATACGTGGTACTGTGTAGTGCTTGCCCTTCTGTAGCTGGCTTATTTCATGTGCCAATTTTACCCTCCATGTTCACTCAGGCTGGCATATGTGCCAGTTTCTTTTTCTTTGGCTGTATAATATTCCATTCACACATGTTCCTTTTTTTACAGACAAAAGAATGAAAGTAGAACTTTACCTTATACCAGCCATAAAAATCAACTCAGAATAGTAGAAAGTTTTGATGTAAGGCCTGAACCATTAGGAAAACAACAGAGAAGCTTTTTGATACTGGTCTTAGCAAAGATCTCTTGGGTATGACACCAAAAGCACAGGTAGGCCCAAAAGCAAAATGACAAGTCAAATTACATCACAATAAAAAAATCCTTCTGTATAGCATAGGAAATAATCAACAAAATTAAGAAGCAACCTGTGGAATAGAATATTTGCCAACTACCTATCTGATGAAAGCTTAATATCCAAAGTATACAACAAACTCTTATAACTCCACAGCAAAAATAGAGTAACTCAATTTAAAAACTGGCAAAGGAATTAATAGTTATTTAGAAGATACACAAATGACCATCAAGTATATGAAAACAAGCTTAAATTGCTAAAAATGAAAAATCTGATTACTAATGAAGAGTAAGTGTAGCAAGTACATATAAAAGAAGTTCAAGAATGAGAAAAGATTTTTTGCAAGAAACACCTTCTTTTAAAAGAGGTCGAAAGAGGAACAGATTCCTTTGAGCTATAAAAATCTAACACTAATACTTGTATAGTTTACTAATTGCTTCCTGTGCTAGTGACTATGGCCTGAATGTTTGTATCCCCCTCAAACTTCCATGTTGAAACCAAATTACCAAGTTGATGGTAACAGATAGTGGGGGTCCTCAAGAGGTGATCAGGACATGAGGCCCCTACTCTCCTGAATGGCCCTGGTACCCGTCTCAAGGACGCCAAAGAGAACTTGCCCTTTTCTGCTATGGGAGGAAACCCAGGAAGAACAAGATCTCATGAGCCACTGAATCTGTTGGAATCTTGATGTTTGATTTGCCATCTCTATCATTTATAAGGATCCAGTCTAAGGTATTTTTTATAACGTCCTGAGTGGACTAAGAACCTGGCCAATGGAAACTACCAGGTACAATGGCCAGCTCAGCTGAGTGGCTTGACACAGCTAATATAGATATGTTGTCTTAGCTAAGTGGTGACACCAGTCAGTCTGGTTGAAAGGGGACCAAAGAGAATTGCTCTGTCTTTTATGCAAATGAGCTGTTTTTACCATTGAGAGACACTATTTCTATATGACGTAGTGTGGGAGATAAAAGATTATGGGGCACTCTAAACTATCTCTTGTACTGCCACACTTACAGAAGAGGCTGAGACACCTACCAAAATCCACTCTTGTTTTTCCTTAGTGAATAGTTCCAGCCGAGCACAGTTTTAAGCCTCTTTTGCCACAGATAGGGCCACGAGGTCACACAGTCACCAGTGGAAATGATACATCCCCCTTGAGGGTCTACTTCCTTGGAAGGTAACTTCCCTCTACATTTTTTTCACGCTGAAATTCAGATAGTCAGGCCCTCGTCTCCTACCTTACCATGAGAATGACAGCATTACCCTGGAGCAGGGCAGAGCACAAAGACAGAGGAAACCCTGCAGTCACAGGATGGACGTGTTCTCAACCACCACATGGATAGATCAAGCTTCCTGGAGCTGCTGCGCGGGAGGAAGCACATGGTGAAATATGCTGCTACACAGGGACACTCAAAGGACCTCAGCCATCCTGAACTCTGCTGCAGGAGTATTTCCAGCCCAGGCACTAGATCCATCTGTACCCATATGACAGAGACCGCATAGCAGAACTCACCTGAATTCCTGACTCACAGCTTAGAAATGACTTTTGCTGTTTTAAGTCAGTGAGATTTTGGGGTGACTCATTAGGCAGCAAAAAGTAATACAAACAGTCTGTATTAACAGATTAGTCTTCCGAAATATAAATGCTCTAACTAATTAAAATTATCCTTGTGCCTCTAAAACAATCACCAAGTTCTTTCATGTGTTTTACTACGTTTAAAAAATTTCATTGTTGGAAAAAAGAAACAGGTAAGATACATAGTGTGTAAAGCTGAGATGTGAATTAGACTATGGTTTCTGATTTCTAGACTATTATTCCTTGAATGTGGATTTGGTGTCATGAAATAAAGGAACAGAAAGGAACTTGAAGATCAGGAAATAAAGAACTCAACATGAGATGCTTGTCTAAGGCATTTGGTACCACGTACACAAAGGGGCTATGCCATGGGTGCAGGTGCATGAATATGCCCCCAACACTGTGTAAGACAGAACTCAAAGCACAGAACAGACATCACATTACGACATAATACTCCCTTCTGGTCACAGCATTCTCATGCCTGTCCTGGTTCTCACTGTCAAGCTTGGTGCTGATCTTTGGTTTCCTTGTCAGTGAGTGAGGTGGCTGGACCAGATCCCTTCACCAGGTCCTGTCCACCTCCCATGACTCTGAATCCCTGGCAAGGTCACTGGCTGCCACAACCGCACTGCCTGCTCCTGGCTGGAGTCGTGGCACAGGTAGTAAGAGCACACTAGCAATTTTCTTCTACATCCTATTAATGCCAAGCCTTGGATGATGAAATACATCACTGACTTTGCCAAAGGCTAAAAAATGCCTCTGTTTTAAATTTACATTAAAAAATAATCTGTGTTCCAGCTTTACTCTGAATAGTACCTTCCTGCTAGCATGAAAATGGTCTCAAGGCAGTAACTAAACAATGATAGTTATATATACAAGCTCCATCTGTATTGAACACACTCTGTTCCAAAAACATTTCTGCGCAGTTGGGAGGGAGGCATTAAGCAAAGTAACATTTTCTTAAAGAAAAAGGAGGAGGAAAAAGAGAAGAATTCCAAGTGACTAACAATAGCACTCCGAGTAAATAAATCTGTCAGCAAAGTACATTAGACGTTTTTTTCAAGTCACAGAAGGAAGAGAAACTGAAGTGTGTAACAATAGAGATCAGAGTAAATAAATCCTTTTAGGAGGCACAATGTAAAACTATTATATGCTATGTTCTCATCAACCCTTAAAGGCATAGGCAAAAGTCTGAATATATAGTTAGGTAAAATGTGTGATCCCAGTTTTGAATTTCAGATACTGCCACTTTATTATCCACATTAGAAAAGGTTGAAAAGATATACAATCAAATATTAACATTTGCTTTATCAAGTAGACTAAACAATATTTGTCCTGTGCTACTGTTAAATATCTCTTTTCTTTGATAAATGTGTTGCTTTTATAATCTGCAAGTTGTTTAAAGACATTAAACTCACCCCCATTTGTATCAGGTATTTAAACAGTTTAAATGAAAATAATTGGTTTTTATATTTAGTATATGATAAAGCAGAGCAATACCAGATTTTATTTACATATATATTTATATATATCTACATATATATTACATATATATACTACATATATATTACATATATATCTATATATGTAATATATATATCTGTTTTCAGAAGGTCAGTATCACTAAATTTAAATAATTAATAAAGCAAAATAAAATCAGGTTGCAATAAACAGCTTCCAATACAATCTATGCCTCCTTTCCCCCTGAGATTACTTCTAACAAGTATTTCCTGCCAGTGAGCACTCAAAATGGAAACTGCATTTACTCAGTCAACTTCAGTTGCCACCACACTCAGACTGAATTTTATTGCTAAGCATCAAATTTGCAGACTTCTATTTTGTCCTCCGGCTCAGCTTCCATGAATCTCAAAAAGAAAGCACGCTGAGCTGTTAAGCGTTCTGTGCCTGACAACCTAGAATCATAGATTAATCCCTAGAGTTATGGAGATCAGTTTTCTAGTTATTCAACTTAACTTTCAGTCTAAACCAAACCAAACCAAAATAAGACAAAAAAGCATGCAAAAGAGACTGCAGTTCAGATGTTGGGAAAAGAAATCGTCTAGCAGCCTAGTTCCATTGTGAGGGAACTCTGGTGCCTCTGCGGCAGAGCGCGGGTGCTGCACCGGGTCCAGTCTGTCTCTAAGCACCCGCTGCGGCAACCTCTCACTGCTGCGCGGCGCTGGCTGCTCCCCAGGGACGAGCCAGTTGGTCCCGGCAGCATCTGCTGCTGGGGAACATTCCCACTGGCACCTACCTGTGCTCCAGTTGGGCGACACCTCATCGTCCGCCTCCAGCTGATTCAGTGACCTCACTGGGCTCCGTCAGGTACAACAAGACGCTTTGCCAGTCTGTGCAGCGCCCTCCGTGGAAATATTGCATGAGTCAGCTTTTATCTCTCACCCCCAACAGACAAAGGCTTTCCGAAAACCTGATCTGCAACTTTCCCCCTGCCTTTTTCCCCCTAGTGTGTAGACCACAGGCTTCAGCATCACGGAGAGCTTTAAATGAAACATGACATCATTCAATTGAGAAACAGGACAATAGGCACCACTGTGGGTAACTTGCAAATGCACACTTCACTGAGCAACACCCTCCGACTTCCATTCTTTTGTGAACATCAAATACAGCCCACACTCGCCTCAAGCTGCTGGGGCTTCACCTTCCTGGCTCCGGCTGCGGTTCTCGTTAAACTTCACATTAAAATAACCCAGGTCTTGGGAGCTTGGATTCTTGCGAGTTCACTTCCTGAAGTATGAGCTTGTTTCAACTTAAATGGGCACATCCTAACATAAGTTTCCAAGGGAGGTTTGAGGCAGGGTGGGAGTAATCACACGGAGGAGAGGGCAGCTTGAGCAATGAGTTTATCTTAACAGGACAGTACTGTTTTAAATGAGCAAAGTTACACATGAGGACATTTAAGTCTGACTTTTCAAAACACAGTTTTAAAGGCAAATGTTTAAATCAAAGCTTATAGGGATTTCTTCAAAAAGCAGTTAAGTTTTATGATTTGTTTTTTTAATATTTTGAGACAGGTCTGGAGGAGTTGCCTAGACTGGGCTTGAACTTGGGTCCTTTTGTCTCAGCCTCCCGAGTGCTGGGATCACGGGTGGATACCCCCATGCCCAGCTATACTTGGGCACCTGTCGTTTATAAATCCTAAGTGGTAAAGGCAGAACGATGCCATTCCCACACTGCAGTAAGCCAGACTCCAAATTGTTTGGTCTTTTGATTTTCCTAAAGGCATTTGCCTTTTTTAAAATGCTGTGTCTATGTTGATACAAATATTCAAAGGTTCATATTTTAAAAAGATACTGAATTTCTTAGATGATGGTCTCCAGAAGTATAGGCTATCACTGCACCACAGAACTGAAAGTCAAAGTACAAATTTTATCTGTGTAGAGACATCTAAAAAACTATTTCAAAGGTTAAAATGCTTTAAGTAGAAGTTCCATTTAGAACGTTCACTTGTGGTTATAGAAAACAGCATTAACAGATCATCTTTAATATAGCTATTTCTATGATGCCTATTAAGTGATTTTAAACTAACAACATAATAGGATAATTTGCTTGAAGGCCTATTTCTTTTCCAATAAGACTGATCGCACAAGCCCTCCTGCAGCCAGGCCTCCAGCTCCAGGAGCTTCATCTACTTCATCAGGTAGTTCACAGGGCCCCTTGCGACTGTTTCCTCCAACGAGATTCACCAGCTTGACAGAAACCGGACCGAGGACCCTGGGAGGCTGTTGAGAGGAGGGTCCTCCCGGGGCTGTGCAGACTGTCCCAGCTTCCATTCTCACCCTGGCCCCAGCCTGATGTCTGTGTGCCGTGCACAGCACCCAAGCAGACTCCCCTTTCTGCTTAGCTCAGTCAGCCCCAGGCTCGCGCGGCCCCATCCAACCTGTTCTTGCCCCTCTCTGTTCATTTGTTAAATAGCCACTTATCATGCTTAGAGTAAGTATAACTCGCTCTGCTATTTAATTATTTTCTAACTATATTTTCCTGCTCTAGATTGTCAACCACAAGGACCAGGGAACCTTCTTGCACTAGGAGACACAAGATCCAAACTTCCAGACAGTGCCGAATATACAGTTCCCCCAATCATTCATTCATTCATTCATTCATTCATTCATTCATTCATTCATTTATTGAGACAGGGTCTCGCTTTGTAGTTCAGGCTGGCGCTGAGCTCACTATGTAGCCCAGGCAAGCCTCGAACTCAGCAATCCTCCTGCCTCTGCCTCCTGAGTGCTGGGATTATAGGCGTGAGCCACCACGCCCAGCCCAATCATTTATTTTTGTGCACAGCCTCAGATAACAAGTTGTCTACTATTATCTAACAAAATGCTATTGTCCTTTGACTTCTTTTTACTAGTTTAAAATAAGAACTTTAGAAGCCAGTTCTAATAGGTGCTGTGTATAGAAATAAAACAGCAAAGCTGCCTTGGATAGGTGGTGGGTGGTTTGCTAAGCTCACCCACAGGGGAAGTAACAATACTGAAAGACAGCTTTGAAGTGACACACAGGTCACTTCTGGCCCTAGGAGGCAGTTGTGTCTCAGTTTGTCTCTGATTCTTGCTTTGGCTCCATTATCAGCATGTGTGAGCAGAGATCTCTCTGATCACTTGCATGTAACTTAAACCACCATACTGCATCCATGAATCACCAGGAGTGAAGGTACTTGAATCTAGGTTTCTAAATTAGAAGGTTTTTCAGAGTAAGGGCACTTACACACTTTCTAGCTTTATATTTACTCAAGCACCATGGATATACAAAATGAATTAGCACATGAACAATGTAGGGATAACTAGCACAGATGTACAGATACACACAGACACAAGCAAATACAGACAGACAGACACACACACACACACATGCGAGGAAGAGAGGAGGGACTATAGAAAACATTTCTTGAGCAGCCTTCAAGGTGTCCTCACCGTGTCTCTATTTGCTGATGTTAACACTGGGTGAAGAGCATGGTTTTACTCAGCAAAATTTCTTTCTAAATGATATTGAGACTGGCCACCAACCAATGTATGTGGGTGTCTTGTTAGGAGATTGGAAAGCAACTCTTTTTAATTCTCTTTCAGCCCTGATTATATGATAGGAAGTAGAAGTTCTTTTCCCAGGGCCCCCAACCTGGAGAGTGACAAGGCATATAGGAAGGCAGCCCACATCTGGACAGTGGGTAGAGCGGAAACACAAGCCATCTAGCAAGGAAAGTGCAGGCCAGCTTGGGGCCTAACTGGAAGACAGCCAGAAAGTCCCTGCCATCAAAAAATGAAAACCGTCCGTAGAAATTTGTCATAGGGCCTGGACTCCTACTATATGTTGAATGTTCCTTACCCAAAATGTTTTGGATCAGGGTTTCAGACTTTGGATTTTTTTTATTTTAAATTTTGGAACATCTGTCTATACATAAGATAGTTTATGTTTCACCTTTACCTATGTACATAGCCTGAAGTTAACTTTACATAATATTTGTAATAATTTTGTACATGAAAGAAATTTTCATGGCCTGGAATTTCCCACTTCTGGGATCCTGTTTCAGATTTCAGGACATTTCACATGTCGGATTTCAGATTAGGGACAGTCAATCTGCATCAGAAACCACTACTTTTTGGTTTAAGGTAAAAGTCACCATTTAAACTCTGGAATGCCCTAGAAAGGGTTGTGGAATCATCGCCAACCTGCCATGAATCAGCCTGCCCATCCTTCTAAGGAACTATCCAGGCATTTTAGGAATGAGACCGCAGTGGGTTTGCCTAGTAAGTAGGGCTGAGAAGAAGGAAAGGGAGAAGCGTAGGCAGCACATAGAAGCACTTCACAAGGCCTGACCCAGTGGAGACTGTTTGCTGATTCTGCAGCCAAACAACAGCTCCAAGAAGCTTGTCACTAAAGGGGGAAGATCAGGTTGGGGAGAGCAGGGAGGGGAAAGGGACGCATGGATTTGGGGGTCAAGAAAAGATTTGTTTCATATAATCAATACTGGCCGAGGCAGACCTTGAAAATTACAGCTTCAGACACAAAGGTGCTATAAATCACAGGGGGATATTTCAAAACATACGTCATGTCTACACATGGAACGTAACTTTTTTTTGGCCTTACTAGGGACTGAACCCAGGGCCTTTACACGAGGGTACATTTCTGGTTCTTTTTTATTTTTATTTTGAGATAAGGTCTCGCTTAGGTGAGGCTTGAACTTGTGATTTTTCTGCCTCAGTTTCCTGGAGTGCTAGGGTTACAAGGGTGTGCCACCTGCCTGGCTCGAACATAGCAATTTAGAGGTTGGGGAAGTGTGTATCTGAGAACCCTATTTGTTTTGTAAGTTACAATACTGCCACTGTGACAAATGATAGAAAGAACAAATGGTAGAATCAACTATTCTCTGATGCATAGTAAATTAAAAAAATAGTTTAAAAATACTTTTAGTCTATCATGGTATTTTGTTTTCTAACGGTTTATCAGAGTAAATATGACAAACATTTAGGACAACTGTGCACCCCAAAGTACCACACATCCCTATTAGAGGCCTCGGAAACACATACTGACTTTCCTCCTGACAGTGAGCAGTGATGTCCTAGGACCCTTCCACACTGCAGTTATTTATGAAAAATCCATACACACTCCTCCACCTGCTTGAAACCCAGAAAACATCACTAGCTGCAAATTTTGCCTTACTATTGTTGTACGAACTAATCTATAAGATTGAGCAAACGAATAAGGAGGTCTAAGCTGGTGTTTTTCTATTTTTAAAGGTGAAATAATTTTAATGGCAATTGAGGTTTGCTTTCACAAATTGAAAAAGTATGTACTTTCAGCAAAGGACAGAGGTCTAAGGTAGACATAAGCACCAAGTGAGGGAAAGAGTAAATGAAAGTATTATTATTATTATTATTTTTTACATTAGTCCTGGAGCACTGAATCTACCAAGAGAAACCAAACTATAAATGCTAGCTACCAGTACTCAGCTCTTCCAGCTGATAATCTAGTTGTCAGCATTGAGGCATGGTCCTAAGATTTTAACAAACACACAAAGCCTCTTGTTTTTCAGCACACTGATTTTCATAGGCCACCCTTCCCCACAGTCAAGTTATGATTTAACCTCTGCCTCCTGCACCTGCCAGTCTGCCGGCTGGGCGGGCAGAGGTGACCTTGAAAGGTGTGTTCTGGGACTCGAATATCTTGCTTCCTCATGGGTTCATTTCTCTGCTTCCGGGACGATCATGAACTCTTACTTTTTACTCTGCTCGTATATTAGGATATTTGGTCTTTATTTTCCAGAGACAATGAAATCAAGTCTTAGTGATTTCTGAACTTCACAACTTTTAGATAGCAAGCGAGCAAATATGTTACAAAAAGCCTCTTACTTTCCATAATCTATGGGTCCCATCTTGAAGGACACCATTAGGGGACTGGCTGTGCTCAGCACAACGAACGAATTATCCCTGGAAGAATGCAGTTTGCTTCCAGACACATTTTTCTCTGGCAGATAAACACACATCTAATCCATTCATAACTAAAGGCATTCAACACAATCTATACTTCGGAGAACACTAAAAAAATAAAGTCCTTGAACTCGCAGAAGGGGTTGGGTGCTTTGTAGAAATTCTGGAGTAGTGTTTTCCAAAATACGAATTAAAACAAGAATCTCTTCCAGTTCCAGAGCAATAGCCATTGTTGCATCCCGGCGGGGAGACGACCCCATTTACTCACCTTTCCCCTCTTTTGTCACAGCTCCTCGTGTGCAGTGGGGTGAAGGGAAGGACTGAGGTCGGCACTGTGGCTGCCCCACCCTCTGCTGACCCAGTGGTTGTGGCTTCAGAGGTGATTCACACAAGCAACAGTGCTGGGAGACACAAATAAGCTGCTTGGTGCCAATTTCAATCAGCTTCCGAACCAGTTTAGAGCCTCGCTGGAGCAGTTACCATGTTGCAGGGCCGTTGTAATCTTCCTTCTTCCCCACTCCCAAATCTACCATTAGTGTCATTGCGGTTGGTAACTTCACCTAGCTTCTAGGACCGAAGTGGGGGGCA
Organism: Thryonomys swinderianus; assembly: GCA_004025085.1. NCBI lineage: Eukaryota > Metazoa > Chordata > Mammalia > Rodentia > Thryonomyidae > Thryonomys > Thryonomys swinderianus. The sequence goes on along the minus strand of PVIC010002013.1, from coordinate 21,814 downwards.
GGGGTGGAGCTTATATTCCTTTCGCTTCCTGCATCATGTCATAGGCACAATCTCATTACAGTAGCAATTTCTATGACACCAAATGCAGATTCCATTCTGGGAAGGCAGAAGGTACTCCTAAGTGACTTGAGGTGACTTAATTCTTTCAAGAACTTTTTATGTAAAATGTTTCTATTTGTTTCTGAAAACTATTAAAAAACAATTTTGAGCACTTTTAATAAAAAAGAGAAAACGTTATTGCATTCAACTACTGTAGTTTCAGCAGGTACAATGACAAAACCCTGGGGAAATCTGACTTTTTGCACTAAATGAAAAACAAGAAACTAATTGTTTTCATCATTTATGGATTAGTAAAGCACAATCCAGAGCAAGATTATTACACAGCCTCAGTTGCACTGCATAAAACTTTTCTGTTCAGTTCAAAAGCCAGTGCTTACTACAATTCTATGCAAAATTATTTACTTCATAAAGTCTTTTTGTGATAATAGTGTGCATAGCATTTTAAGCAACAAAACAATGAAAATGATCTGAGGAAAGGACATAGTTGAAAACAGTTTAGTAAAAATAAAAAAGTAAATAACTTGTGAATAACTATATGTCTGGAAACACAACCAGTTTTAACACAGCCAAGAAAAGAAGTGGGCACAGGAACACCTAATACCGTGCAAGACAAGTCAATGACACACACGCATGTTTGCAATCATGTCTTAATATAGTGAAGCAAACTGAAGTCTGCTTGCTGAGATAGTCTCACGTAAGGGAACAAGAAATAGGACTGTTTCACTGAGATCACTGCACAGTGCTACAGAAGACAATTTTATCTGTCACTTTGATAACATTTTGTGTTTTCATGATGAACCACATTTAAACACTTTAATCTGTGGACTGATGCTACAAAGTCTGCTGGCCCCAGTCTATGTTTACAAATCCCCCCCCCCACACACACACACCCTGGGCACTGAGCTCCGCTCTTTAGAAGGCAGCTACGCTCACCACTATACCACCAACACCAGCATGAGTGCTGCTTTTTGAACTGTGGCAAACACAGAAACAGCCCGGAGGACCCTTGTTCCTTTACCTCTTCTCTTGACTTGTGACTAACAGAGTCACCCATTCTGCCTGGCTAACCGGGACCCACTGAGTCTCAGATTTCATGCTGGGCAGTTAATGGGCATGTGCTTCGCCTTCTTGGAGTGCCTGCCACACCAGAGTGGACAAGCCTCAACTGAAAAACGACCAAGTGTGACCGGGGTTACTCAACAGTGTGCGATGCTGTACATACAAGCTCCCGAAGACTGTGTATATGAATAACTGGCTTGATGTTTCTAACCTATTTTCTTGAACTGCCCATCAGGTGGACGAAAATGTTCCATTGAAAAGTTAAAATCAAGCTCAACTTAGCTTGCTTGGCGCTGTAGTTCCCATTCCAGTCTCAAAGAGTGAACCCAGCTGGATTCATCTTTCATCTAATGTTTAATTACTTGGTCTCCACGCTGACAGCCAAACTTGCTGAAAGTTTTTGTGAGTCTAAGCGCTTGCCTAATTCCCAGTTCCCACAGAGGTACGTGAAGTAACTTGTTTATACTAATAGAACAAAGGGAAGGAAGAGGAGCTCTCCGTTCCCCTGCAGGTTTATCCTAATTAGGTCATGAAACAAGTGTAACCAAGTTTATTTTGGTTTATCCTAAATAAAAAACGGTCAAATCCCTTAAAAGTGTGTAAGAAAAGAGAAAAACAAGGAGAAAAAAACAAACTATGCGTACCAGCAGTTGGAGAGGTGGGGTTCTAGGCGAGTTCCTTTACTATCCGCTTTGATGAAGTCTCTACACTTTCTTTACTGGATATGTACTATTTGTGTGATTAGAATATGAGGGCAAAAGAAACTTCCGGGATGGGTATGCCTTGCACACCGTTCCCACCCCCACCTCCCTGGGTCCTGTTTTGTGCCCAGGTGTGCACACCTTGCTCTCAGGGTGGCTGGTATCCAACGGGAAGCACCAATGTCATAAGGAAGGAAGACAGGGCATGGGCGTGCCTTCACTCCCTTGCTGATTAGGATCCAGGGATCAGGGATGGCTGCATCCTGCATGGCCCCTCTGTGATCCCAGCGCTCCTAGGCTCCCTTCGCCTTTACCCCATGTTGTCCCCTAGTCCCTCCAGCATCCCTGGGGATTGTCCCAGAGACCAGAGGTGGCTACGGCTTCCTCTGCAGATGTCTTCCTGTGTTGCATCTCCTCTACCTTGCCTGGTTTAGCCAACCCTCCCCTTTAATGGAAGAGTCTTCGGTTAAAAACACTGTGTGAACCAGCCGAGCTAATTCAGGGGCTTGTCTGTGTCAGGCTGACACAGCTACTTACTAAGTGTGGAATCTTTGGTCTTCAAAGCAGACAGCAGTTTGACTTTGCGTGCTTCTTCAGAATGGTGACCCTGGCTTTTTATTTGGAGATCGACTGCCAAATTTCAGCCCCTTTGTGATTTATGGTTGGTCTGAGTCAGATCAGCTGGAGCCTACTCCAAGCCAGAAACATATTTCACATGTGCTCTGACTGATATATTAATTCACTCAATATTATTAAGCCAGTGCCATGTATAGTGAGCGTCTTGGATACCAAAGATATAGCAATGAACAAAACAGTAAAAACCCATGCCTTTGTGGAGGCTACTTTGTAGCAGTGTCCTATGATCACAGCTTATCGCCGCTGGAACGAGGCTTGGGGCTGTTCTACTCTAAGTGTTCCCTGGCTGTCTGACATTGCCCTCATCGGCTTACAGGAAGTTCCTCCTCTCTCTGCTTGGATTCCTCTCTGTTAATTACTGAGCAATGCATCCCAGTCTGATAAGCCAGCCCCCCTCCCAGGCCATTCTTGTCCTTAAAGTACCTTCACACATCGGGCTGAAGCTCTTCAAGGGCCTCTCCAGGAACACACAAGAGAAATCACACCTCTGATGGAGGTCCTTAATTATGTGAGATGGACTATCATCTTTCCTAGGTACTTGCCACTTCACTGAAATGCTTAAGAAAGTGGCCCAGAGGCAGGGTTCATGGGGGAGGGTTACACTTTGTAATTGTGGAGACTGTGGGACAGTACTTAAAAATGGCACTGTGCCTTGGTTACCTTCTCCCTGTCTCAAGATTTTGCTTTTCTACTGTTTCCACCAAAGTGTTTTCAGAATCTTCACAATCCTTGGGCCAACTCACTGCTGTGAAAAGGTACTTTGGGAATAAATGTGCTTCTTGCTTCTCCAGGTCATATCCTTAGAAACAGCAGCGACACTCTGCCCTCGCAGGGTGACATGAAGGCTGAGAAGTAATGGGGGGAAGGGGGAGACAGGTGAAGAGAAAAGACCATCCAGGCTGCTCACTTCCTGTAGGCACAGAATGCTGGTACACCTGGCATTAGCCCACAGTGACCACCCTACCTATTTTTCTTGTTTGCAAATGTACAGCTGCATATCACAGTTAGTAGTTTTGTTTACTCTAGCAGTGCCCCTCCTAGAAAGTATCTTCTACTTTCCTTTTCCATTCCGGTATGATCCTATTCTGTCATCTGTTTATATGTCTTCTGTCTTCTCAGCTTTTTCTCTTCCTCTAGACACGGAACAGAGCTGCCTGGGCAATAAGTGTGACACTGCTCTTGCATAGTCACTTGGACAAAGGGCCTTATAAAATGTGGTTATAATAAATTATGGTATAATCACTCCCGCCCAGCATTTTCACCTTAGGTATAATCATGAACATCAAAGGAGTCTAAAAAGAGAAGGTAATAAAAGGACAGTCTAGGGAAGGGAGAGCTGATCCTGCCACTCACTCTTGATGCTCTAGGGGCCTTATGAACTGACCAATGCATTTGAGCCTTGTGTATTTCCTAGGTCACCTGTCCCAAGGGGTCTACAGCCAGGGACAGCTCTTCAGACATAAAACTTCTACTCAGGACTGTACACAGATGAAGGCATAACAAAATGACAAGCCAGCAAATTAAACTGCTCCACGAGGACTGAGGTGTTAGGTTTTCACAATGGTTGTCCTGCTAGTGCCTTAGTAATAAAAACCATTCCCAAAGTAAGCTTATTTTATTTATTTATTTATTCATGTATGTATGTATGTATGTATGTATGTATGTATGTATGTATTGAGACAGGGTCTCGCTTTGTAGTTCAGGCTGGCCCTGAGCTCACTATGTAGCCCAGGCAAACCTGGAACTCAGCAATCCTCCTGCCTCTGCCTCCCGATTGCTGGGATTACAGGTGTGAACCACCATGCCTGCCACTGTGGTATGTGGTACTGATTGTTGGTGGGAGTGAGTCACCACGCCCGGTATTGCTGTATATGGATACCTGGATTGAACCAGGGGCCTTGCGCTTGCTAGGCAGGCCCTGGAACCACCGAGCTAAGTCTCTGGCTCAAACTAAGCTTATTTTTTGTAATCAAAGCCAAAGTATGCTGTTTGTGAAATGATATGTGGAGAGGACACAGGACTCAGAGTTGAGATACATGGAATCTAAGATCTACTGGACACTTTTATCATCTCAGCTAGTCACTAACCTCACTGGATTCCAGATTCCCTCTGGATTAGTGAAATAGGAACTCTGGAGTCTCTGTCTGACATTTAAGAACACTTTCCAAATCTATGAATCAGAGATTCCACGATTTTGGGTGATGTGTCAACACTGTGACCTACTTCTTAAGTCCATGGAGAGTGTCTCTTCAGAAAACAACTGTAGGACCTGAAATGTAGGCCCATTATCATAGAAAACCATGAGCTGATGTGAGAAAGCCGCTCACTTCACAGCAGACAGGAAGAGGAGAGGGTAGGAAAGAGCCAGAGAGAGAGGAAGGGACTGGAGATAAAATACACTCTTAAAGGCCACACCCAGTGACCTACTTCCTCCAGTAAGGCCCCACCTCCTAATAGTCCCTTCAACCAGGAACTCACCAACAGATTAACCCATCAGTGAAGTTATGTCTCTCATCATCCAATCCCTTCTCTCAGCCCACCTCTAAACACATGAGATTTTTGGGAGACATTTGAGACCCAAATCATAACAATACAGAAGCTGATTTAAATGATCAATAATTCCTTCTGCAGCAGAATTTGTGAAAGACATCTTAATTCAGCAATTACCAGAGAGAAACTCTGTAGAATTTTTGACATCATCTAAAAGCAGCCCTGTGTCTACCATTTAGATCACGCTTTTTATTTATTTACTGACATCATCTTCACTTTCTGCAAAATTGCATTCTGAAAACCAGGTTATAAAGTGGATTATGAAATAGCTCCTTTAACCGCATGACTGTTGTCATAATTCATGGCTGCATCCCCACCAAGAACCTGCCTGAATATACCTGGGGAATAGCAGTAAAATAGACGTGAGTGAACTATACAACTGCAAAAATATGCTTCTATAATGAATGCAAACTATAGTTGGTTTTAAATCATTCAAGGAACTTTTATCCCTTAAATTTATGTGCCACTCTGACGATTAGAACAAGTGTACTACAACAAGGTGTCCTGGGTAAATCTCTGAGGATTTGAGTAAGACTGGAGGATTCTTTGTACTTGTCCTCAACCCAGTCTACTTGATTTACAAGGGGTTTTTCTAAGATGGTTCCTGGGAAGAATTCTTTTTTTTTTTTTTTTGCTTTTTGGAGACAGGGTCTCGCTTTGTAGTTCAGGCTGGCCCTGAGCTCACTATGGTGCCCAGACAAGCCGCCGCGAACTCAGCAATCCTCCTGTCTCTACCACCCGAGTGCTGGGATTACAGGCATGAGCCACCACGCCCGGCATTGTGGTATGCGGTGTTGATTGTTGGTGGGCGTGAGTGTCCACGCCCAGCATTATATGTGGTTACTGGGGATCGAACTCAGGTCCTTGCGCTTGCGAGGCAGGCGCGGAACCACTGAGCTAACCCTCTGGCCCGGGAAGAATTCTTACAATATCCAAAACTGACATTCAGATAGTTTTTCATTTGTATATCACAGATTCTATTTGAAGGGCTAAGAGTGGGGCTGGAGGATGTGCTTTTGGTGATAATAAAAGACTTAATGGCCTGGAAGAGACAAGAGGAAGGAAGATTGGATAGAGTAGGGGACAGAATAAACAGAGGCCACAAGGTTTAGGGAAGTGCTGGTTCCTGATTCTTTGTGTGGCTGTACTCAAGCTGGTCCCACTGCCAACCAACCTGGGAGCCAGCATGTGCATCAGGAAGAAAGAAGAGACTAGGTGACAAGAAAGAAAGCAAAGAAAATATTACAACAGAAATATCCCAGCTAACTAGGTGTGGGCCAAAGATTGCTCCAGAAGTTGTGAACTGAGGCCAGCGGACAAAATGTGAGTTGCAGATGTATAATGTGGTCACTGGGTTTAAATTTCTCTAGGTCATGGTCTCAAGTGTCATAACCTCATATTAAAAGTGAAGGTTTTTACATGAAGAGAGAGTCCCCTCAAACAGCAGCAATGATGACAACTCTAAAGTAAGTCTCTGTCTCTACTAGTCTAACACTGTTGCTCAGGAGCAACAGATGGGGACCAGGCTAAGGCTGTGTCCCTCACCAGCTGGGCGATCTCATTTGCTGGAGTCCTTATCACTCCCTTTGGTTTCTACCCTCCCCTCCTGCTTCTCTCCTTTACATGATCTTCCTGGCCCTGGGGTATCTGAGGCTGGTTTACACCCAAGCACGTATCTGGGTGCTGACTTGTCTACTATGTTAGAGACTCTAGAAATACCCAGCTGTGTCACATGATGATATCAGTTTATTATTTTTCAAATTGTGAACCATGTAAAAATAAAATGTAAAAAAGTAAAAGATCACTTGTTGCTCTAAACAAGACTAGGGGGAAAAAAGCGAGAAATCAATCTCGCTACCATGGAAAGATTGGGCAAGAGAGATGAAAGAATGGCAGAAGGTTTGTGGGAAAAGGGTGGGAGAATATAAAATGCGGGACTGGGAATGTTAGCTCTTGTTTTCATCTTTCCATTATTTACATGAACCAGTCTCTTGGCCTTTTACTTGTTTACCTATATTTCAGTAAAAACTTGGAATTCACTTAGGGTTTCTGTGAAGGAATTAAGATAGAAGCAGCACTTCTAACTGCTTCAATCTGGTAGTTCTGCTAAACTATAAATATCCAGGTAACTGGCAGCAGAGTTTTTGACAGTAAAAATTCTCAGAATTGCCACTCCCACCTATAATCCCAGCTACTCCAGGATTACAAATTGAAGGCCAGCCTGGGCAGTTTTGATGACACTCTGGAATCCTACCCATCTACCCACTCTTGCAGAAATATTGAATAGGAAATTAATTTTGATGATCTTCTGAAAAATGGACCAAGATCCACTCACTGTCAATGCCCAAATTTACATTATCTTCTCTCATAAAACAGTAGGCTCTTTTTTTTTTTTGTAACTTTGTGAAAACAACAGGGCAGAAATTAAGACTTAGAATTGGAGATTTTGGTTGGTTCCATCAAAATAAACAATGACTACCAAACTAGACTTGTGAGCAAGGAAAAAAGAAGAATAAATGGCCTCCTCTAACTTGGAAGAGCATTCACTGGCCATTGAAGAAGACAGCCGCAGGCATTAATCATCAGCATTTTTCTAGAAAAGGACGAAAGCCCCATCCTGTCCACCATTCCAGTGTTTATTTCTTTCTGAACCCTGGAGATAAAAATTCTAATGCGCAGAGGCCTCCAAGCAGATCTGCAGACATACCCAGTCTTTCTGCAGAAGGATGGCCTCTGATATGTGATATCTTCCCTCAGGAGCAGGAGGAGGAGGGACTGGGTGTGAGGGACACAAAAATAAAACCAGCCACTTTCCTCTAATCCTGATGTAAAGAAAAAGCCAAAAGCTAAAAGCTTCCCTGAGGGAAAAGGCTACTCTAGACACTGACAGACCTAGCCAGTCTAATAAACTTCAGACTATTTAATATGCTTATGGAGGTCTGTTCAGGAGGCTACTGGTGCACTGCTTCTCCCCCAGAGGCCCAGAAGTCCGTGCGATGGTGCACATAAGCACCATCCTCTGGTCCTACTCCCTTCTGGGTGTATCTTGTCTAAGCTTCTATGGAAATCTAGTGGCCAAGAAAGTACTAAAAGGTGTAGAGTTTTCTGTGTGGGTAAATCTCACTCCATAATTTTATTTTTGACGAGTTTCTCTTAAGAGGAGTGAAACCATTGATAATGATGTTGTATCTTCAAACTAGATTTTGCCTTCTATTCTATTGCAGACATTTTGCTTTTCGTCGACCTTTTCTGACATCAGTTATTATAAACTTTGTAAACCCAATCCTTGATGATCAAAACTGGAAATGGTTAGTACACAGTTTAAACCAGTATTTCCCCACATGTGAGATAACCCATCCTAAGTCACTGCTATGGGCCAAACTGTGCCCTCCCTGACCAAATGTCAAAGCCCTAATAATTCAAGGAAGTAATTAAAATTAAATGAAGTCATAAGGGAGGGGTCTTAGACCAAAACGAAGAGGAAAAGGCAGCAGTGATTTTATTTTCTCTATTTCATCATCCCAAAGAGGTAAACTTTTAAGAGATTTAAATCAAAACCATGTGCCCCTAAAAGGAACGAATGATTAAAATAGAACTAATCTGGTATCATGCTGACGTCCAAGATGAAGTTAACTGTAAGAAAACTTTTGTCTGCAGATTGGGCTTTTCCTGAAGAGGAAAGAGGCTCCTAAGTCCACTGGAAAGAGACCAGATGAAAGGTTGGGTCTGAGGTCACAGGTGAAATTAAGAATACGTCTGTAGTGTGGTCACTTCCTGACCTCAGAGCCAGAGTGAAGAAAGTGGCTGGGGGCTGGGGTTTATACTTGAGATCCTAGCCATTTCCTTCTTCACTTCAAAGAATCAACTAAGACATATTATCAATAACCTCAACAGTAAATGATGACGCTGGGCCATCAACCACTGAGGGTACTTCCAACTCTGAAGTTCAAGAGTCAGTGGAAACTAAGCATTTACTACTGTTACACTTGCAGTTCTTTAAAACTCCTAGTGAAAATAGGAATTTCTACCCCCTATCCTTTTTCTTTTTACTAAAGTGAAGTGTCTACTATGTCAGCCTAACCAAAAAGAACTTAGTTATATCACCAAAAATAATAACAGGATAAAAGCAAAATCAAAGGCTCCAAGTACATTGCATTACATAAAAACACTACATAAACCCTATAAGTCTTCAAATATCAGGATAATTAATAATAATCAAATGCTTTTAAAAACAGCCTTTTCTCTGGAAAGTGAGAGTGGTGCATTAGGGTCTTTTAAAGTGACCGTCACAGGTATGCTGCAAAGATGTTACCATGTCTCCCAAGTAAGATCAAAACATAAAACAATTTTCCTGTTGAATTTTTAATACACATTACACAGAATAGCTCTTCAAGAGATATTTTGTAATGCACAGAGCAAAATGTAAATATGCCAACTCCCAACAATGGATGCAGTCATGTACTGCAAACATGTACTAATAAAAATTTAAAACATTTTCAGTGTTAACTGAGTCAAAATCTAGGAACATTTTGTGTACAATCTGTGTATCCTGGCCCAGGACTTAGCTCAGTGGTTCTGGCATCTGCCTGGCAAATGCATGGTCCTGAGTTCAATCCCTGGTATCATATACCACAATGCCGGGTGTGATGCTCAAGCCTGTAATCCCAGCACTCAGGAAGCAGAGGCAGGAAGATTGTTGAGTTAGAAGTTAACCTCAGCTACACAGTGAGTTCAGGACCAGTCTGAACTGTAAAGCAAGAGCCTGTTTCAAAAAATAAATAAATTTTAAAAATCTGTATCCTAACCTGCTTCCATCTGAATAAAATTATAAGAAGGAGATAGGTAAGGGAAGGCAGGAAGGTCTTTATCACGAGACTAGAAGTTTAGGTCTGTTTTTTTTCTTGGTATCTCTCCCAGAATTGGCCATTTTCTTATCTAAAGGTCTACACATCCCAAAGAAGAATGATGAAGATCAAAACACAGGCACAGGGTACAATACTTTGACTTTTGTACATACAAAATGAGAAAAATATGTTGATAGTAAGAGGTCCCTAGCACCTTTTGTAAAGTGCCCTATTATACCAGGAATTTTAACAATGACTGTGTTGCCCCATTGTGCTTTTAAAGTAGCAAAAGATACCAATGTCTCATTTGTTGAAAATTTTAGTTTTATATTTTAAAAGAATTACAGCTCAACTAGTGATATAAAAGAATGAATAATGAAGTAAGACATATCTATTTGCAAGAGGTAGACCTATAAGGCTTACTGTATGAACATGAACTCTCAGTGTCTTTAAATTTGGGAATCATCTTGTTTCACAAGGTGTTTTTCCACTTATAAAACGCAGGCTATGGAGCATGCATGTATCCCTCATCTTTACCACACTAAAGGTTCCACTGCATCAGCCAAATAAAGAAGACTTGACCTAAAAGGTACTTATATTAGTTGCCTTCCTGTTGTGAATACATACTTGTCAAAAGGTTTAAAAGAAGCCTCAAAACAGCTAAGACTAAGTTTATTTTATTTCTTTTCTGGTTCTCATATGGAAGCAATCACACACATCTCCACTATTAAATAACCAATGCCTTCCTAAGTAATTGTTGCTTATTCTTTAAAAATTTATCTCCCTTGAGAAGTACACAAAGTGGGACCTTCTGGAGACCTCAGATGTTTAACACCATTAAATTATTATTTCTGTACCAGTTGTTTAAGAACATTTTAGTATATAGCCCAACTATATGAAATAAAGCAGTATAAACAATAATTTCCATCCTCAGAGTTTCAGACTTTTTCAGGGGGAAAAAGACAAGTACTATACTAACTCTTGTGTGAGTATATTCTAGGTACCAGGAGCTATTTTTAAGCTTTTAGCCGATTCCTCACAACTCTTTTAGGATGCATGTACTGTGCCCCATGCGTAAGAGGTTTAGATGGTGGCTTGGATGTCCAATGTCCATCAGGACTTAGCTGTCCATCAGGACTTGAACCCAGGCAGTCAGACTTCAGAGTCTGTCTGTTTAATCACCATGCTAGCCATGTGAATCTGCAGGTTTTGCAAGCATGCAGAATGCAAAAGATTAAGATATGTGCCTAGAGATAGATCCATTTACTGCGAATCTTTTCATTTTACAGAAGGAGAGATAGAAGCCTGGAAGGGGGTCATGGTAGGTGATCTGACTTCTGGAACTCAAATGTTAGCTTTTCTCATCACTGAGACACAACAATCAACAGCTTAAAAGAGGAAAAGTTTATTTTGGTTCACAAATATAGCCCATAGTTGCCTGGCTCCAAGGCAAGATGGCGTAGCAGAACAGAGGCTACTCATATTGTCGAAGAGAAGAAGCACAGACAGAGAAAGTAGGAGCTGGAGAGGGAGTGTAAATTCTTCTAGGCCACACCCAAAGTCAGCCCTCTTCTGACCAGACCTTACCTCCCAACAGCAAGGCATCTATCTATAAGCCTGCAAAAGCTTATCACCTTGCAAAAATCACCCAATCACCTTGCAAAAGCTCCTTGTATGAGCACATGACACTCTTTGGCAACATTTAGATATAAACCATAACATGGTGTCCCTGGCCACCAAAAGACATAGGTGAATCTTTTATTTATTTATTTATTTTTTTGAGACAGGGTCTCGCTTTGTAGTTCAGGCTGGCCCTGAGCTCACTATGGTGCCCAGGCAAGCCACCGCGAACTCAGCAATCCTCCTGTCCCTGCCTCCCGAGTGCTGGGATTACAGGTGTGAGCCACCATGCCCGGCAGGTGAATCTTTTTATGCAAATTGTATTTAGCACATTTAAAGGGTCCCCAAAGTCTTAATAGTTCCAGTATTGCTGAAAAGTCCAAGTCCAAAGTTGCCTTTGAGACTTAAGGCAAATTCTTGGCTGTGAGCTCCTGTAAAAATCAAAAAGAAAAACACTGCCAAAACACAATAGTGCAGGGTCAACATTCCTACTCCAAAAAGGGGGAATGGAGGAATAGAAACCAATGGGACCAAAGTAAACTCAAAATACAACAGAGAAAATACTAAAACCTGTAGTTTCACATCCAGAACGCTGGCAAGCTGTGGTCGGATGTGAACTCCAAAGAACTTGGGCCATCCTGATCCTCAAGCATTGATGGTAGTTGCAGTTGTCAGGGCTTCTTTCTTGTGCTGATTTTGTTCACTGACTGCTGTTTTCCTCAGATGTCCCATAATCTTGGCTTCTGCAGATTTCTGAGGTCTCCAACACATTTTTGGCTTCACTAGTACAACTTAACTCACTGCTTTCTTCCTCTGCCATTTGGGTGGAAGCCTTCCTGACCCTACAACTTTTATATTTTGCATACTTGCAAAACCTGCACTGCATGGATGCCATTAAGGTCTGCTGCTAGCTGACACAGAAGCTGTCCCTGGTAGCTGGGGCCCTCTGGATCTCTGGATAGGTGAGCACTGCAAACTGAATCCTGGGGCTCTCTTCTCAAAGCAAAGTCTTTTACAAGTTTGAACCTGCAAATGGTTGAGCTTTACGGATTTTTGACAATTAAGGCACTTAAGCCGTTTTTACTATTGCCTCCATCCGAAGTACTTGGTTTCTTTTTAATGCTAACAAGCCTTCTTCTGCTTTGGGTGCTTTAGGGCCAAACCAAAAACTTTTCAAATGAGTGTTTGCTCTTGATCTTCAGTATAAACCTGGCTAAAATCCCCCAACAGTATCTGTGCCATAGCCTCAACACTAGGCTGCCTTAATTTCCTCTGCCAAATTAAATAGTCCAATACTTTTAATCTCAGTTTCCAGAAAAGCTCAGACATGAGCGAAATATAGACACATTTTCTTCCAGAGTGTAACACACATGGTCTCAAGTTCAAAGGCCAATGAAATATTTCTTCCAGGTTGAAACCTCCTGAGCCTGCTCTCTACTGTTTGCCATTTTATTAGCATTCTGGTCTTCTGAGCTCTGGCCAGTCTCCCACCAAGCTTGGCTTAGAGCATTCTAGGGCTTCTTCAGCATCTCCAAACCTTTCCAAATTACTTCTGTGACCACTTCCAAAGGCCTCTGGACCACGCGGCTAATCAGGTAGGATTATGGCACGGCAATGACCTCAGTTCTCTGGTACAAAATCTGTTAGTCAATTTCCTCTTTAAGTTGTTGGTGTTAAATATTTTGTCCCTGGGACAAGAAAAGTGACTAAGACAGCTGGTATCAGAAGCTCCTAGAGGGCTTAATAAATTACTGACTGCCTGGTCCCATATTCTCTAGACCTGGAGTGGGGCCTGAGAATTACTAACAAGTTCTTAGATGATTAATGTCCTGTCCTGAAGATACATACTGATAAAATGACGTAGTCAGTGGCATCTTCCCGATAGATCCTCTGCTCTCTAATGAAGGACTAAAGACACTGCTGGCCTGTCACAGCCAGTCTGAGCCAGCCTCGGATAGTCTCCCAGTCTATGCCTAGCTGAAACACATGGGAAGCCCATGACTCCCTCTACTACTGGAACTTCACAGAGCAACTCTATATCATTGCCAGCACATAGACAATGTGCAACAACAGGCACCCACTTCATGTTGAAGATAATTTTTATTTTCTTCTTGAGTTATTTACCAAAACCAGTGATCTAAAATTTGGTTCTATAGATTTTTAAACATAGCAGGAATTACCAAAATATCAGGAGCCATGGGTAATTGCCAGTATTTCTCTCTAAAAGGGAAGGACAATTAGACAGTATCAAAGTTTTCATTTATTTACTTTATAAAGCAAAAAGAAAGTTTTTGTTTAGCTAAGAGGGTCCCTTGCCTTCATTAAGATCCTTAGTAAACTGTTTTGAAAGGAGGGAGACTGTTTATTGTTTAAACTTGCCATGCTTAGAACTGCTTTTAGTTCTCGTGGCCTCATGAGGTTGTTGAGACCTTAGTGTATAACAAGTGCAAGGCATGAAAAGGCCTTGCACATACTCATCATTCTCAGAGTGGCAGTGAGCTGTCAGCATTTGACTCCTGTTCCCTAGGAGAGCTCAGAGTTTGTCCATTTGCATGGTCAAGACAGATGAGGCCAAATGGTGTGATTGAGTTGAGTAGATAGATCTCATACTCAAAAATCTTTCTTCTCTCTTAGCAAAGAGTTTTAGAGAGAACGACATTCTAGAAGCATTTGGAGGAACAACATCAGTAAGACAATTACTTGTTACATGGGGGAAAGACTCCCAGGCCTGAATACTTGGTAGTTGTCTTACACAGAGTCAAAGTACTCTTTCCTTGAATACTGTCAGAGACTAAAGACTTCAGGTAAGTGTTCTAGAGAATATTCACATTCTTCTGTTTAAAATAAGTAGAAATCCATAGGAAATTGGAAAATAAAGCACAAAGGATTTCCTGTAACCTGTACTAAGTTTCCCCAGTGGTAACTCTCACATAATTACAACACAAAGGCGGAGATGGACTTCAAACCAGCCCACAGGCCACATTCAGATGCCATCATTTTTAAGGCCAGTTGCATGTTGGATGTGAAGAAACAAAAAGGAAGTGTAAGGGCAACAAACACAATCACCAATTTCATATCATCTGAGATATCTGAGATTACTCTGAAATGTGCTATGAGGAAAAAGGCAAATTTTAAACAAATAAATATATAAAACTGTAAAAAACAACAGACTTTTCCCCCAAGATTGAATTTAACAATGATAATCAAATCAACCCGTTTTTCTGATCATCTGTAGATACTTAGACTCTTAACATAAGAGGCAAACTCAAGACTTGACATACACACAAACCTAACCCACATAGTCCCACTTAACCATACACATAGTCTGTACAGTTGAGCTTAACATATTGCCAGGCCTACACTGGCATTTAGAGGTAGTGTACCTGTATATTGTTACTCTTCCCCACATAATCATTAGCAGCTTCTACTAATATATTTGTAACCTATTAATCATTTTATTAAGGTATATAAAATATTCTTTCTTGAGCATACTCTGTGTTCATACTATGTGTGTACACACACACATGGAAATAATTAAATGAACTGGATTAGGCAAGGCTTACTGCATATGTCATTCTTACAAAATAGAACCAGGTTAAGAAGTCAAGCCATGATATGCTGACAACTTCCTTAACAAAACTGATCAAGATTGATGTACATGAGATAGTCACATCTGATCTCTTTGACTGATAAATTACCCAACATTGGCATTTTACTATAACATCATTTTAAAGAGAAAAATTAAAACCCCACCAGAACAAAAATACCTTGAGAAACTCATTAGAAGCAGATTCTTCAGCTTCACCAAAAGAACTGAACTTACTTTCTTAAGCAAGTACTGATGTAGGAACATTTTTTTATTCTTCCCCATAAGAAAGCTGCTCTGGTATTAGAAAACATAACACAGCTTTTCCTTTGCTCCATAGGGAACTGTCTGTGTCCTCTCCCCACCAAGAGGCTGGCCAGGGTAAACAGATGTTTCAATAGGTGGAGAAGTCAAATTCTCTTCCAGCTGTACACAAAGGACTGGTCCCCTTGCTGGGGTCATCTGAATTCAGAATAACTAAGCAGAAACTCCATGGAAGGGAGGGGCAGCCCTAGCCAAGATTCTGCAATAGGAGAATTCTGTTGCAAACAGGAGCGGTGCTATCTCCCAGATCCCGGTCACTCCATACCTCCCAGCTGAGTGTCCTTGAATCTGCTCCATTCTGTCCCCACACTAACTCGCTCCTTCAAGGGCTGGTCCCCACACTGAGCCCCTCTTCAAAGATTCCCAGTAAACTGAGAAGGCTAAACCTACCTGCCAAGGCTCAAGAGCTAGAATTCAGCAAGCATAGGTCTAAGTTCCAGGCTCTCTCCATCACTGTACCATGGCAATCAGATCTGTACATCTCAGTAAATGAAATTTACTATTTTATCCATTTTATTTTTTTATTTTTATTTTTATTTTTTTGAGATGGGGTCTCACTTTGTAGTTCAGGCTGGTCCTGAGCTCACTATGTAGCCTAGGCAAGCCTGAAACTCAGCAATCCTCCAGCCTTTGCCTCCCAAGTGCTGGGATTACAGGCGTGAGCCACCATGCCCGGCACTGTGGTATGTGGTATTGACTGCTGCTGGGTGTGAGTCACCATGCTCAGCATTGTAGGTGGTTACTGGGACCGAACTCAGGACCTTGCGCTTGAAAGGCAGGCGCCAGAACCACTGAGCTAAATCTCCAGCCCTTTATTCATTTTATTTTTGTACTGAGGATTGAACTTGGGACCCTGCACTTGCAAGGCAGGCACTGGAACCAGTGAGCTAAGTCCCCAGCCAGTTTTATTAATTTTTTTAAGAGCAAAAATTTATAATTTGTTCATAATGGCCCTTACTCGTTCAGAATCAAATAATCACATATACTGTATTTCAGTGCTGGGACAAATTTTAAGGTACTCAAAAATATTTACATATTTAAAAGAATTTCTCATATGGCTTCTAAACAGTCTTTAGCAGAGTATAGCCTGCTGTGGACACTCTTCCATGTATATACCCAGCAAAGTAACCAAGGAACTTTTCATTGGTCACAGCATAATTTTTTATACTTTCCTGGAATTCAAAAGTAATTTCATTCTTTGAATACAACAAAGTCTTCTGTTTAAAAAGTGAAATGTTAAAGAAACAACATCCCCTGTCAGAACTGCCGAAGTACCATCAGGGCACAGGTGGGACTCAGTCTCACGGACAGAAGAACGTTTTGAGGGAATACTCGCCTTGAGACATTCTCCTCTTCCAGATGACTTCTTATATCTCTGGACTTGAAAAGCACTTGCACAGATAGGTGCACGAACTGGTTACTCAGTGCTCACACGTGGGTTGGCTAAAGACCCCTTTCATACACTTTGCATAGAGATGCCGGGTTCCAGGGAACAGCCACAAAGTTGGTCAGTGAGCTGAAGAAAAACTGACACGATGAATCCTCAGAGAAGGCAGGACGAGTGTGTGCATTAGTGAATTTGTGTATAATCAATGTGCAAATACTTTGAAGTATTTAAGGCAAGATTAACAAGTTTCCAAATGTCCTGTGATTGCAAATTAAAAAGTACAGATTTCCCTCCAGCCCTGGCAGTCTGCCATCACTGCAGGCCTTAGAGCAGCTCACGGAGTCAGGGAGAGGGGGAAAAGACACCTTGCCAAGACCACGTCACTCCTCCCTGTCTGCGGCATTACTGTCGGTTTCTAGGTTTTCCTCTGAATTCCTACTAGACCTCCTAGGAATTTCCATTTATGCTGTCAAAGAAATAATTTAAAGCATGTATGGACTTTAAAAAATATTTACAGAAAGATGTCATACTGCAGTATTCTCTGTGATCTGAGTTCTTCCTCATCCCAATCTTGATATGTAACCCAAGGTCCGGGGGTGATGTTTTAAGGCACTGTTTTCTCTGCATAACATACATAGGATTGCCCCAGGCTCACTGATTTGGAAAAGAGTTAAGACAATGGCAAATTCACAATTTTTTCTTCTGACATGAGGAATTGAACTCAGAACCTTGCACTTGCCCAGGCAGGTGTGGTGCCACTAAGCTAAATCCTTGGTCCTTAAATTCACATTTTTAAACCAAAGACTACAAATTTGAGGTTTTTTTTTTTTATAGTTTTCTCTTTTCTCTCTAGAGAATGTGACTTCAATAAATATGCTCTGTCCCTTTTTTTTTTTTTTTTTTGAGACAGGGTCTCTCTTTGTAGTTCAGGCTAGCCCTGAGCTCACTGTGGTGCCCAGGCAAGCCGCCGCGAACTCAGCAATCCTCCTGTCTCTGCCTCCCAAGTGCTGGGATTACAGGCATGAGCCACCATATCTGGCATTGTGGTATGCGGTGTTGATTGTTGGTGGGCATGTCTCCACGCCCAGCATTATATGTGGTTACCGGGGATCGAACTCAGGACCTTGAGCTTGAGAGGCAGGCGCCGGAACCACTGAGCTAACCCTCTGGCCCTCTGTCCCTTTTCTGATATTACCCACAAAATCTCTCCATACTAAAGACAGTGTATTTTATTTCAAGAAAATTTCCATAACTAGATATACAGTTGATGATAGAAACTTGAAAGTTAGATCTCCATACAACAACAATAATAAAATTTACGAGTTCATGCTTATTAGGTGTTGCAGTAAGCAGGTAACAGGCATGTTTTCCTTAAAAACTTATATAATTCTATTCTCCCCAATATCTTAGGGCTGAAAATTGAACCCAGGGCTTTGCCTATGTTAGGCAAGTGCTCTGCCACTGAGCTTTGTCCCCAATATAAAAATGGGCAACCTGAGGCTTTGGCAAGCTATCTACAAGTCCAAGGTTATACAATCAATAAGTAGAAGAGCCAACATTCTACCAGGATCTGTTCACTCTAGCTAGTTCACTGCCCTTACATTAAAATTACAAGGAAATGGGAATCAGTCCTTTTTTCCTATATGGAAGAAATGCTGTCTAGAGTCAAAGTTCCTAGTCTGAGGAATGGAGATAGAGTTCTAGGGGGTTTCTAATATTTTCTACACCCTTATTTGAAACTAAAACCAAGTAACAGCAGTGTGGCATTTAAAAATCAAAGGACAATGTGCTATAGTTGGAGCTTCTCAGTAGTTTTTCAAAGTTATCAAATATGAAAAGTTACATTTGCAAAAACAGCAAGCTAAATTCAAGGTTCAGAAGCGTAAATCACTGAGCAATCATTTTTGCAAAGAAAATGGAAACTAAGGTTGACTTTCAAATAGCACAAATATTGTTCTTTGGAACAGAAACTTGTTGCTGAATCTCACCATGGAGCAAAGGACTTATAAACTTTGACAAAACAGGGTTCACATGGAAACAAAAACATAACAGGAACTTCAGTATGGTGACCAACAGACTCTGTGTGTCTTCCCAATTCTTTTAAAAGTCATTGTTGGCTACTAAAGTATCACAAAAGAATAATGAAACACTATGATTTGGTATTCCAGGGGAAATACTTAGGATTTTTAACTCTGGCTGTTTAAAAATTTTCTAGCATGGAAGGCTTGAGATAGAAAGGAGTTATGGGGTAAGGAAGCTTTTATTTACTGAGAACTGACTAGACAACTTATAGAAGATGGAACTCAATGAGTCATGAAGACTACATCACCATAACTACTAATTAGAGTAATGCTTATTGAATACTTACAGGTGCTTCTTTTTATAAAAATCAACCCATTTAATACCACAACTGTAATACTTATAAGGCAGGTATTACTATCATGTTTATCTTGTACTTGAAAACATAACACTAAATAAGAAGCTTAGTTTCACAGTCACACAACTGGCAAGTGATGACACTGGCATTTGAATCCTGATGGCTTAACTCTGGGGATGGAATCTACACTCTGTGTGCTAAGATGACCACTGACAGCAGAGTCTTGTGCACAAGGATGGGCACTGTCCCCCCCCTAAGGCACTAACGGGGCACCAAACAGGAACTCCTCCCTTTGGCAAAGTCTCTTCTAACCTAGATCTGTGATGCTGGCCCCAATAGTGCCCAGTCCAGTGAAAAAAAGCAGGTGACTCAGGCCAACTCTAAGGAGACAGAGAAAGATGACAGCAAGTGAAGCAATAACTACATACAAACCTGTCTCACTGAGTGCCCATTTTCCTGTTTGTGTCTTTCGCCATTTTATTCTGACTCTCAAATGAGTGACAAGATCCCTGAGTAGGGCCATGCATGATTGCATCCCCTTTGTGGCTTTGTAGATGGCAAAATAGGTGCTCCATAGATATTATCTTGTGATTTATGAGCGTAACAATGTATGTTACAGATGCCTTACCACAGAGGCTGAGCATTAATCAGCTTGTGGAGGAAGCAAGGGGTGAGTAGGTTCAGAGGGAGAGAAAGGGCTGACAAGAGATCCAAGTGCTGGCGAACAAAGCCAGATTGTGGAATGATGGAACACATGGGGAGCATTTGGCCTAAATCAAGAATGGAGCTGGAGTGCGACCAGAGCAAGGGTAGTTTCTAACACAAGACCTCAGAGTCTCTCCTGGGTGATTTGAAAGGGAATCCCATGGGGAATCTGGATCCCAGGCTGAAAATACAGGGGAAAAGCAACCTGCCAAGGCTTTGCTTGCTGATCCAAGTCTTCAAGTCAGAAGGATCAGAGAAAGTACCACAAAGTTGAGAAGCAATTTCCAGAAAAAGAAAGGACAGTGGTTAAGTCACACGTTGTTAATACTTTAAGCAGTGGACCACCAGTAATAATATGTTGGACAGTGGACTACCGGTATATAAATACTCGGATCTCTGTGTGATCCTGACATAGAGAGACAGAAAGACTTTTACAAAGTCTTTTACTTCCTCCCTCTCTCCCTCTGCTTCTTCTACAAGTTTTCTACCAAGCCTTCTTGAACAGAGTCAATCTCACATCTTGAGTGCAAAGTGAGAAAGATCAATCGAATGGAAAAGGCCACACCCATGGGCACAGTTCAGCAGCAAAGGGGTCCAAGTGACCATGCCTTGTGCAGAACTATAACTGCAAAATTCATTCATTAGATTTTGAAAGAATTGTGGAGTCTTAGCTGCCTCTGTATAAAATAGGGAATTCGAGCTTTTATCACAGATTGCTAAAAGGATTAAGACAACACATACATGTAAAGCATTTAGCCAAGGTCTTGCATTAGCCTGGTACACACTTCAGTGCAGTAGCTAATGTTTCTTAGATTTTGCTTTTTCTGGTTGGTGTCTGCTAATCTCAGAGCCAAAGTGATAGCAAAAGTTTCTTCCATTGCTACCCGAATCTAGAGCTCAGATTCTGGAACACCTCCTTCCCTAATTCCCACAGGTCAAGCCAGTAATTCCCCTGACCTAGACCAACCCAGGTACGGGAAGACCAGGGAGGGCCCTGGTGAGCCAAGGCCCAATAGAATTAGTCAATCTAGCCAGTCCTCAGCTGTTTACTGGCCTTGCTTTGAGTTTCTCATGCAAGCCCCAAATACAGGTTCTGGCCTGGGGCTTTTCCCTGCTCCTTTCTGCCTCCTGCCAAATGCTGCGGCTCCCAAGTGGCCCTGCAGGTTGTGATACAGCTCCTCTTGAGAAATGCAGATAAGAAAAGCTCCTTTCAGTGTCATCACTATTTCCATGTTACATGATCACCTCCGTAAATTAAAATCCCATAGATAGTAAATAGTACTCATAATAACATTTGCTTAGGCAGCAAAATACAATCAGTTAACTCTGCTTATGTTTCTTCAATCCATCTTTTATCTCTACTTTCATTACTTTTTGTCTGAATCACTGCAGGAACCTCCTTCACATGACTTGCTAGATCCAGTCTCTTGCTCCCTCAAAACATCTTTTTTACACAGCTATCTTTTAACACTCCGGATGCAGGATGCTAAGTAGCCACGAAAGCTCATGAGAGCTCCCCAGGTTCACAGATCAAGTTCAAGGCCTTATTTTGCATTGAAACCTTCTAGGATCTGCCCTGGACCAGTAGCCATACTGGACAATTCAACCTTCTCTACAGATGCCACTTGCTCTCCATACTTCCCCACCTTTGCTCATGCTGATGCCCTTCCCAAACTCTCTACATACAGAAATCACCACCATATCCAGGGCCTCTATATTAGCTTCCACTAAATACTATAACTACCTAAATTAAGGTCAAATTTTCATTTTAACTTAGAATGCTGGTGAAGTAAAACAAACAAACAAAAAGACTAAAAGTACTGAATTGTTCAGTCCAAAAAAGTGAAATATTTACTATTGTCTTTAGTGTCAGGGTTAAAAGTTCTATAGCCCCATTGGTTTAGAGGGCCTAATTCTATTTCTACTTGCTGAGGAAAGTACACATATTCTTTTTTTTTTTTTTTT
>PVIC010002012.1:0-82638 GCA_004025085.1 Thryonomys swinderianus | reverse complement strand
CATCTTCTCAATTTTAAGTGTGCAATTTAGCAGTATTAAATATATTCATAAAGCTCTGGAGCCATCACCCACCATTATCCCATTATCCCATTTTTCATCATTCCAAACATGATGCACCCACTGAATGCTCACTCCCCATTGCTTCTCCTCCCAGCCCCTGGTAACTACGAGACTGTTTCCAAAACACAGGAATGATATTTCAATTATTTAAGGACACTCAAGGAGTCAGGCACCGCGGTAAGGGGGAAGTTTTCAGACTTGTAGATGAAGTGGTGAGCTGAGAGAGAAGAGCGGAGGGAGGGAGGGAGGGAGGGAGGGAGGGCCTGGAGCTGGAGGGGGAGGCCCAGCGGCCAGGGCCGCACTGCATAACTCTTCCCAGGGGCCATGGGCAGGCGCTTTTCATCCTTTCGGGATGCCTCACAGCCCAGCAAGTGCTTTAAGTTGTGGCTCTGATAAAGGCCATTTCCCGCCAAGACTATAAAATGGAAAAATGGACATGCTGTATTCAAGGCAAAGAATCAAATGTGCAGGGCCTTCAAAGGAATTTATAAATCAGTTACCAGGAACATTAAAAAGCCTCTTGCTGCGCTTAATCTGTGGCTTCCTTTCTTCTCTTTTTCCAAATACCTAACACATCGCTCTTTTTCACTGGCTGTGGTGGGCTCTCCAATGAGGTCTGTCCCTTCTCCAACTTAAATCTAGGAGCATTCTCTTCCCTAACTGAATTTGTAAAACACACAGTGATACAGACGAAGTCAAGGGGAGGTGGATTTTGTATAGTGTGTGTGGGGAACAGTTTCTATGCTGTACCCCACAAAGTCACATAAGTAGGTACACTCTGGCCTCAGCACTAGGCAAGGTGTGAACCCGACAGAGTCAAACCTGGCCTGATGGACACAGGAGGGTCTATCAAGCTGCCCTCTGAGGAGTCCCTAATCTACATCTGTAGTGAGAAGAGCTGATGTTCACACAGGCCCTCCAGGGATCAGGTGTAGTTCCAAGCACATTACGTTTACTGACTCAATTTCAACTCCATAGAATCCCCAGTATCATTGGGATCCCTCTATTACAAATGAGGATTCAGAGGCACAGAGACATCTGTAAGTGGTGGGGAGAGGCAGGCTACTCCAGCAGTGGGCTCCTAAGTGCCATGCCATATGGCTCCATTCAGCAGGCTAATTTCACCATTTCCCTTAGTTCTGGGGGAGTTCAGGGCACTGGCTGCAGTGAGAAAAGCAGACCTGGTGTGGGCCACTGGCTCGGGGAGCATCAGGATACTGCTTGCTGGGCTGCTCTTTTGTGGAATGTGTCTGTCATTTCGACCCTGAGAAGCACAGTTGGTAAGGCTTCCACAGGGCTTCTGCTGGAGGACCCCGAGGGCCGCTTGTGGGGCTGACCCTGTCACTTAGGGAAGGTTGACAGGAAAGCCTGGCTCTGCCACCAGGGGGAACTTACTCCCTGAAGGACTTTGGGAAAACTTGGCTGAAAAAGGGGAGGTAAACTGGATGTAGCGGCCTACACCTGAGACTTCAGCACACAGGATGGCTGAGGCAGGACGATCTGGTAAGTTCAAGCCCAGCTTGGGCAACTTGGTGACTTAGCAAGACCCTGTCTAAAAGAGAACAACCACCACAACAAAAATATACCACAGACTAGAGCTGAAACTCAGTTCAAGTCCCATTCAGAGAAAAAGAAAGAAAGAAAGAAAGAAAGAAAGAAAGAAAGAAAGAAAGAAAGAAAGAAAGAAAGAAAGAAAGAAAGAAAGAAAAAGAAAGAAAGAAAGAAAGGAAAGAAAGAAAGGAAGAAAGGAAGGAAGGAAGAAAGAAAGCAGAAGTGAAGCAGTCTGAAAGCAGAGAGGGTGGAAGGACAGCCCCAGGACACCAGTGATACACATGGGCAAAGAGGAGGAGCTTCTTTCTGAGTGAGATGCCTGGCAGTGCCCCGCGGGGAGTGAAGCGTCTCAGCCTGAACATTAGCATTTGAGCTCCCTTGGGAGGTTCTGGGATTCGCCTGCAGGATCTGTTTCTGGCCTTCAGTCGTACAGGTCCTGCTAGACTGTGAGTCCCCCTCCAGATTGGCGCTCTCCTTCATGCCTTCCCGAAGCTGTTGTAGGCGAAGCCCTCCACGGCTCCCTTTGTGCCAGCTCAAGCCCCGGGGGTCCTCAGCCTCAGCTTGAGCCAAGAGCTCAAGCTCTGTAGTCCCCTTGTCTGAGGGCGTGGTGAGTCGTCCTGGTCTAGCACCCCTCGTGGAGCTGTTTGCCTTCTCCGAGTTCAGCTAGGGTGGAGAGTCTGGGCTCCCCTTGTGGCCATGAAGCTTTTGTACAGGGCAGACCCAGTGGAAGCTTCATCAGGAGAAGGGAAGACAAGTTCAGCCGCCACAGAGGGGAAGCCGGATTTCTTCCCCGAGGCTAGTGAGCGAGTGTTTTGTAGAGGCTCAGCACGTGGGCTGGATGAACTCACCTTCTTCCGCCCCGAAATTCCATGTCTAAATGGGAATCGAGAGGACATGTATATCGCAGACTATGGGCCAGTGTGCTGGATGACAGCTTTCAGCCGAACAGAAGAGTAGCGAGCAGTAATGCAGAAAGTAGTGAAATAAGGGGGCTCCCACGGACTCTCCAGGAGCAAAATTCCATGAGAGACTCATTTATTTCTTTCAGCATGAAAACATCATGTACTTCCTAGTTTTCCAGACATTTTCCTTCACTATTATTTTTTTTTCAATCTTTCACCATAACTTGGGATATGAGCAGAGGAATATACGCTCATTGTACAGATGGCAAGACAGAGGGAGGAAGCAGGATTTACCCAGGACCCTGCTTCCAAACACATGAGCTTTTAGAGAGACGTTTTTTTATCTGAACCATCCCATCACGTGCGGTGTGTTTCGATGTGAGCAAAGCACTTGACATCGTGTGTGATCTCCCTGAGGATCCAACAGAGCAGTGTCCCCAAAGTGGAAGCACGATGAGCTGAGTGTCACTGCTGACAGCTAGCTGGTGACTGCGTGCAGGGGTCTCTGGTGCAAGCCGGCCATAGACCTTCTGTCCAGGGATCACTTCTAGGAGCCACAGTGGAGTTTATCACCCTTCTGACAATGCAGCGCTGAGGGGGGCACAGCTAGTACAATGGGCGGGATAACTGAGTAGCAAACAGTTGAGAATGTTTGATGTATTCAAGATGACAGGGGTGCGGAGTCAGACCAGCTGTGGAACTGTGGGCAAATTACTTAATGAGAGCAGATGCTCGCTAAACAGCCTTTCTCTCTCCCGCTAAAGGGGCAGGGCAGCAGTCTTCCAAGGTTTGAAGCTCCATTTTAACAAAGAGATGCTGCCTAGATCAACCATCAGGTGGCTGCCAGTCCAGCCCCTGGAAACTGATGGCCCCTTCCTAGTGCTGTGCACAGTAGTTGCAAGTTCTTGGTTAAGTTATGCTCTTTGTATCTTTCCTAGGAAATAGAGATATCAAAAGCACTCAGATATCCAGATTCTCAGGATTGCTGTCAAAACCAAGTGCGATGGCGGCCAGAATGGGGTGTATGGTATAAGTACTTTCCAGGGTTGTTTTTGTCCTGTGGCCTGAAGGTAGGCTAGAGCCCAATAGTGTAATTTACAGGAAATGATTTTTATTCCATATAGGTGAGCATGGATCATATCCTCTGCCGAACACTTTTCAGTGTAGTTTCTTTGTCCGTAGGAGAAATGAGGAATTCTTAATGTGACTGACATGGTCCTCCCCTCACTCATGACAGACTCATTCTGTAACACTTGATTGCTCAGTCATTCATCTCCGTCTGCACCAACCTTTTATGCTCCATGGACGCAGAATACCCTTGTCTCCGGCCTCAGGCCTTTTGCAAATGCAGGTTGCTCTACTTGGAACACTGATCCAGGTCAGTCTTCAAACCTTTCAATTTTCAATTTAAGTATCCTTTATCTTTTCAGAGAGACCTTTCTAGATCTTCCTATGGATTCTGTCTTT
This sequence comes from Thryonomys swinderianus, assembly GCA_004025085.1. Classification (NCBI taxonomy): domain Eukaryota; kingdom Metazoa; phylum Chordata; class Mammalia; order Rodentia; family Thryonomyidae; genus Thryonomys; species Thryonomys swinderianus. The sequence goes on along the minus strand of PVIC010002012.1, from coordinate 78,658 downwards.
CTCAGTGCTTGCGTCCTTCCCACGCTAAGCATGTACTGTACCACTGGCCTACGGCCCCAGCCTACATACCTCATAATACACCGTCCTCTGTAACATGTAACCCAGCACTCATTATGATATTATTATGTAATTTAACATCTATTTCTAATGACAGCGGAAACAGTTGCCCCCTCGCTCAGTGCCTGGCACAGGTCAGAAAACGCTGGTGGGTTCAACAGGAGTACTTTCTCACCAGCACAGCTGAACAGGGCTACCTGAGTGGCTGTGGAAATGCCGGATCAAAGCTGGGCTGAAGAAACACGCAGGTGAGCCAAGGCCTCCTGCTTGCTCTGTGGAGAACGCATCACCACCGGCTTCCAGTTCTGAGGCTGCAGAATTTGCAAGACACCAGCTGAGCCTGATAGGGTCTGAGCTTGATTATTTTTACAGAGAGAGATGCCAGCTCCTAGGATGAAGGGAAGCGGTGGATACATCCTGGTGCGGACAGACAGGGAAGAGGCTGCTAGAGATTAAAACAAGGAAAGCCCTGTGGGGCCAACGTAAAGACTGGAAAAAAGACTTCCTTCCCTTCCTTCCACCTGCTCCTGTACCTCACTCTTGCCAAACCCTAGAATAATTGCCCAACTCTTATAGGAAAAAGATTATAGTGGCACCAAACAAAGAAAGATGTGGAAGCCAAGGCAGAGTCTCCCCATGGAGGGTCCCAGGCACCTCATCATCCAGCAGCTGGACCAGCGGTCTCTCCTCCTGTGCTGCACAGGGTCACAGCCCAACCACAGGAACACTCTCAGCTCCATGCACATGTGTGGAACAGTCCACCAGTGCTGGCTTCCCGGACTCTAGTGACTCTCGGCTGACTCAGCCCTACAGGCCCACAGAGCAGCCCGGGAATGACGCCGTAACTAGGACTCCGAGCTCCTCGCATTCCTGCTCCTGCAATGCGACGGGGATAGTGGTCTGTGATCCCATGCCCAGCTCTAGGCCAGGCCAGAGTCACAGACAAGATCTGGGGTGATTTTCTTCCTCCCAGTCCCTGGAGGGACGCCCAGTTATTTTGAGTCTTCTGCAGGCAAGCTTATCCCTCCTTTCCAGGAATTGCACTGGCACCCGAGGCTCTTGAAAGCAGCAATTTACTAGAACAAAAATCAAATCCCTAGTCAGATTCAAAAAGCAACGAAATAAATAGAATTGCATTTTTCATTCAGCGTCAAACGGTTGGGAACACACCCACCCGCAACTCTGAGCACCTTGTTCCTCTTCCCCATAAAGAGAGACCAGGTGATCCGTCAGCCACTTTCATTTAAACCCCGGGACCCAGGGGGAAAAGACAGAGAACAAAAGCTCTCTTTCTCCTTGCAGGAGTCTCTGAAACCAACTGTTCCTGTTTCTTTACTCTGCAGACCGCCCCTCCGCCCCCACCCTCCGAACCTTTCCCTCGATTCTTTTTTCTAAAGAACCAGCAGGAACTGAACATCTGGAAACACAGGTTTCCATGGAAAAGACCGTGGCGGGCCTCTGTTCCGACCTCCAGCTGATGGAGACGGGCCTTTCCAGGGCTGCGGGGAGCCGCGGTTCACCGCAGCAGGCTGCGGCTTAGATCTCCGCGGGTCAGGCAGTGCTACCAGCCCCTGCTGCCTACCTGCTTTTCCTTTTGTGACATCCTGTTCCGCATGCTGACTTCCCCCAGGACCCGGACTGACTTCAGTGGGACAGAGTGTGGTCTCAGAGCTTCACTGATCGTCACTGTCCTTGCCGGCCTCAGCTGCACCCCACGCTGCACTGTCCTCCTCTTCCTGGCCTGGGATATGATGACGGCTCTTCATTTATGGCTCATCCAAGCTGGCCAGACCTTAGGCATCAGTAGGAATCAGGTAGCTACTTCTTTATTTGGGAGTCAAGAGAGATGGGAGGGATCTTAGATGTGTAGAAACTGGCTGAAAACTCTCAAACCAAAGAGACTTAATAGGGGGTGAAAGACCGCCTAGCAAGGTAGAGCTGGGGCTTGCAGTCCTCCGTTAGGTTAGGTTCTTTTTCCATTTCTTCAGGAACCCCAAGAACTGAGCGGATCCTTTGGTTCCCTGTCCTTGGCGGGGGAGTGGAATGCTCATCTGGCAGGGATGAGCCTTGTGGCAGAATGACAGATGGCCCCGTGAATTGCTAGGAAGTGGGTTCTGGGAACAAGGGCAGCCAGCAGAGCCATTTATTCACCTCCCAGGCAGCAGTGGGGGAAGCAGGAGGGAGCAGGGGTGCAAAGGCTACGGGTTCTCCGCCTCATTACTGGCAGGGACTGCTGTTGAATGGACCTGCAGTTGAAACGTGAGGCCTGCTCGTCCTCAAGGCCAGAGCTAGGCAAGGAACATCCCTTCAATTTAAATCACACATAAAATCAGAGCTTCTCAATTTATGCTAACTGGAAATCCCAAACTTGCAATTTCATACAGGGAGATATATAACTTTTAAATGATAGAGTATACAGGATGTGATAAGACAGTTCTCACTTGTAGGAGATAAATGCAGAATGTTTTAGAGGGCAAGTGGTAAGTATCTATCAAAGCTTTAAGATAGGTACACTCTTTCTGTAATTTCATTTTTAGAAATATGTCCTAAGAAAATGATCAGAGATAGAAACAAAGATGTACATTACAGCATTAAATTAGATCCAGTTTTATAGTCTACCATTATGATACAATGGTAGATTATGGTATATCCATTTGGTAAATTATCATGAATCATTTAAAAATAATTCTAATGAAATAGGAAAATGCTTATAGTACAATGTCAAATTGACAAAGCAAGATATTCAGCTGTATACACATCACACCAATATCCACTATTTAAACTGCATTTTCATTTCTCAATCCTTTTTTAATCTCTACAAATCTTAGAAGAAAGGGGGAGAAAACACCCTGCAATAAGTTCAAAACAGTTTTTTTCTGTAGAAGAAGTCAATAGTGGGGAGCTAAATACCTTTCCCAATTTTTCATATGTCTGCTGTTATTTTCTTTCTGGTTATAAATGTGAAGCAAGAGTTTTAGCCAGGTTAGACCTGGGACTTGGTATTTCTGATGGGTCAAGGTGAGAGCTCTTTCTTTTTTTTTTTTTTTATCCCTTGCCTTTCATTAGTTTTTTTCTCCATCGATCTGTCAGAGGCCTGCAGATTGTCCTTGTGTGACATGCAGACATTTATGCATATAGTTAGTAATCTGCCTTAGGACCCCCTTCCCCCACCTCAGCCCTCTTGGCCAGGGGTACAGGAGAAGAGGAGCTGGACCAGCAGTGCTCAGCAGGACACTCTGGGAAGGGTGCTATAGGGAGGGGAAGGAGAGAGAGAGACAGACAGAGACAGAGATGAGACAAACAGAGAAAGAGAGAGAGAGAGAGAGAGACAGAGACAGAGACAGAGAGACAGAGAGAGAAGGTCTGATTCCTGAGGGCCATGGAACCCAGCTGTGGGCCCCGTCTTTGTTCATGAAGAGGGGGAACCTGTGTCCAGAGGCTCTGCCTAAGGGCGGTGAAGCTGGCACAGAGAAGCAGCAAGAAGACCTGCTTCTGGGGCAGCAATGAAGTGGGCAGCAGACATAGCTCAATGGCATCAGAGGATGGGCAGAGCAGGGGGCAGTGCAGAGATCAGGACCCCAATGTAAATGCAGACTTACGGAGGAAGACAGAAGGAGGGCACAGTCCTGGAGCTTGATGTTGTGCTCTCATCATGGCCAGAAGAGGAGGAGGGCTAAGGGCCTATGGCTGACAAGTGCGGCGATGTGCAGTGGCTGAGGGAAAGTGGAAAGATCAGAGTAGGAGTTGCAAGCTTCAGTCCAGGTTACAGGCATGTTTCATGGGTTTCCCAAGCTGGGGTACCTTTAGGCAGATTCTGCCCTCTAATTGCTGCACCAGCCCCAGCCTGTCTCACCAACCACACTGCCCTTGTCTGTAACACCTGCCAGAGCGCTTGAGTTTGCAGCTCCTGAGTAGACACTCTTTAAGGACATTTCAAGGCATGTACAAAGCCTTTGTCCTACTTGTCACACCACACACTTGCCCTGGCACTAAGGACAGGTGGGCTTTCTCCATACACACCTGTGCCTGTCTGCCTTACCCGAGATGCTCTGGCCACCTCCATGGCCTTCCACCCTGGAGATCCCCCCTTGTCTCCCAAGTCCCTACTCAAGGTTCTCCAGCTCTGCGTTATCTTTCCCAGTTCCCTCTGTGCAGTCTGAGCACTCGTGTTTCTGTTTGCTCCGAGGTGGGGATAACTTTTGTTCTTGTCTCCTTCTGCTGTTGTTACCCTGGAGCGGGGCATGTCTTCCATTCTGCCAGACTTCCACTTCCCAGTGTCTAGCACAGTGCCCTAGGAGTGGAGGCTTTAGGTCCCATTACAGTGCAGAGGAGGAATCAGTCACAGCCTCAGAGAAGTTTAGGATGTTGCTCATACCACTAACAAGAAAAGTGCAGGCACCAGAGCTCAGGTATTCCTCCTCTGACTGTCTGCTGTGCCTTCTCTGAACTGGCTGTGGCAACTTGTGGGGAAAACCCAGGATATTTTAAAAGATGAGTTATGGACAAACGATAGATACGGCAGATACACAATATACATACATAGCCTGCATAGATGGTCAAGTGGGTACTCTTCTAGAAACATATGTGTTATGAGTTAGTCCTTTCCCTCTGAGTAGATTCGTGCCCAGGGTGTCCTTTTTAGGGATACCCCATTTTGGGTAAGGACCCCACAGAGACAGCTGAGTACACTAGAATTGTTCTGTCATAATGAAGGAGCAAGAATTCTACTTTATCCCGTGAGAATAATGGAATTTAAATTCAAATCCCAGTTCTGCTTATTTGAGGGGTAGTCTTGGGGACATTACTTCACCATTCTGAACTTCAGTTTCCTTATTTAAGAAATGCTTATGGCAGTAATTTCTAGGTTCATATAGGGTTTTTGAGATGATTAAATATGGGTGACAGGGAAGGCACCAGGAACTGGGTTGTCTCCTCCCCTCCTGATGGCTGACTCTGTAGAGGACCCATGTTAACAGGGGATTCTTCCAGGGAAGCCCTCTGTTGTTTTTGAGTTCACTTGGGGCTAAGCCTCTTGAGTGGACGGAAGAATGAAGGAAGTCAAGAGCTTCTTCTAAATGAGCCACCGTGTCTCTGTGGGTATGGGATGGTGCTGGGCCATCAGGAGAGAGGCTGGTTCCCAGCCCACCCTCAAGATGTGAGCTCAACTTCCATGTTTTTGTAAACACTGACTCCAGGGGACACTTCGGGTGAACCGGGCCAGGTCCCTGTCCTCCAGAGAGTGCTTTATTCTTCCAGGAAGTGAGGGCAATCTGCAACAAACACAGGGGATGGGTGAACTCAGCTTGGGGGGGGTGGGTGTAATCAGGGAGGTCTTTGGGAAGAGGTAACACCTGAATCACGAAGGACACGAAGGTCAGAGGGGAAGATGTAGCCTAAACAGGAGCCCCAGGGGAAGGACCTGGAATCCCCAGGTGCTGGATGGGCTGGTGGGTAGGGTTTGTGAGTTCCTTCGCAGATTGGCCCATAAATAATTGCCTTACCGAAGCCCTGTCCTGACCACACCTCCAAGGCTGGAAGGATCGCTCCCAGGGAGGGTTGTAACCCAGGCTGGGCTGGAGGAAGGGAGGCAGGAAGCTGAGCCCGTTCCTCCTCAGGTTTTAAGCCCTTTTCAAGACTATCTCAGAAAACCAAATTCACCTGTTCCCTGTGCCCCTCTTGCTGGGAATGAGCTTAAAAGAGCCATTAAGCACTTTATCCCCGAAGTCCTGGCGGGTTCCCAGAGAGCTGCTGGTTGCGGCTCCTTCCATGGTAGCTTCCAGGACTCCTCCCTACACAGAAGAAGCTCCTTAGCCCAGTTTTGGCTGCGAAGTCAGTGGGGTCCTGGAGCTGAAGAGCCCACGGGTAGCTGGGTACTCTTGTAGGTAGAGGGTATTCCTGTAGGTCCAGGGTTTCCAGCAGCCCCCTCCAGCCTGAACCTTTAGACTCCGCACCATCTGGAGAGTCAGGCCTCCTGTTTAAATTCTCCACTTGTCTCGCCTTCCACAAAATAATTAGCATCCATTTGTTCCTAGAGCTCGACCGCTCGGCAACATTAGTCATTGTAGGAGCTTTCAGCACAGCTCACAGATATTTCCATTTGACGCAAAGTTGAAAATGGCTTAGTGGGACTCCGAGGACTGCACTCATTTCTGCTAGCTCCCCAGCATCTGGCATCTCCTTTTGTTCCCACCCACCCATTCCTTTGTTGCCTTCTGCCTGAGTTTGGGATCTGATAGTAACACAGGAGAGGAGGGCGCTCAGGCAAGAGGGGATGTGGTCCTTTTAGGAGGCTGTGGGGAAGGAGACTCACTAGTTAAATCTGTGTTGGGATGGGGAAGAAGAGGGTCTCAGTACCGCAGCCACCCTGGTCCTTCCCCAAGAGACAGGGCTTCGGTAAGGCAATTATTTATGGGCCAATCTGCAAAGGAACTCACAAACCCATTCCCAGATCTCAGGCATGAGATCTGCTGCGGAATATTCTCTGGCATATTTGCCACACAAAGCTAACACTCGCTATCCTGGAGCAGCTTGCTCTGTGCCTGAGTGGCTCGGAGCCCTTGGCTTTTCTTGAGAGCAGTTGCTTTCATTCTCCGAGAACTTAGCTACTCCAGCATTGATCAGTTTATATAATTTCTGAGCCAGACAAAGGGTGAAGCAAAGCCTCCCATCCGTCCTGTGGGGAAAGAACACGAGCCAGCAATCTCCACAATCACACCTCCTGCTCCTAGACAGCAAAATCACTTTCATATTCATAGACTTTGAGTTGCAGACAGCCCTCTGAGGTGGGTGCAAAGGGACAAAGGCAGGAGGTAGAGAGGAGGATCCACCTCTCGTGATTAAGCCATGCCTGGGGATTGCCTGCGCTGTAGAAATCTTAAACAGTGGAAAATAACTCCAGCTCAATCATAATTAATTGTAATCTCATTTACATTGTGGTTTGTTTCCCTTTTCCCATGAGCTTTGGCTGCTTGACAGTTCCTCAAAGGTCCATGGAGGGAGAAAAACTTCCCCCTCCAACTGAAAGAAGATTTGTCTCTGATTGGAGTGAACTGTGGCACCAGTTCAAATAGCGACTCTGTCCCTGTGAAACCCATGTGTAGGCTCTGATATCTGGCTTCTCTGGGGTCATGAGCTCTTTTCAATGACCCTCTCTTACCCTGAAGAGTGCATCCTGACCAATAAACCTTCTGCTTTGGTGTGTCCTGCTCCATTGTTTAGAATACGAAGAGCCTAGGATGGTAACCACCCTGGACAACAGAAGCATATGAAGTAACAGGAGATGGACATTCAGAGAGAAGAGATCCCTGCTTTATGATTCTCATCATGCAGTTTGAGGTTTCAAAACAAAGAGTGTTGGCTAAAGGAAGTTTGGTTTTTACACACAGTGGAGTGTTGTTATAAAGAAAATCTTGAGTTACTTGTAGGAAAATAGATTCATTTTGAGACCATAATGTTAAGTGAACTAAATCAGACACACAAGTTTAAGTACAGCACAATTTCTCTTATATGAGAAGTCCAAAGTATAAACAGCAAAATAAAATGTAGATGATAGGAAGCCGAGGCAAAGAACTGTCTCAAAGGGAAAAGGATCAAGAGATAGAGGAGAGGAAGAAGGGGATGAAAAAAGGAATTGAAATATGTTGTGTACATACACCAGCTCCCCACAATGTTATGTACTGCAAATACATCCTGATAAAGGCAATAATAAGGGAAAAATAGAGCCCCATTTTCTAAAAATAACGTGATTTTAGATAGGACCAGAGTTTATTTTTATAAGATGCACGTAGAAAATACTAACTGGCATTGAATCACACAGCGAGAATATGATTCACTTTTCAAATCTCTTTGCTTTTCTGATTCCATCAGGGAGGATGTCTGGGTGCTGGTTTATTTTTAACTCTCCACTAACTCCTATTAATTTCTCTTCTTATCAAGAGATCTGGAGCTCAGTGCTTTCATTGAACAGCATTGGTTAACTTTACTGTATTCATTTTTTAAAACTCTAATTTACTTTTTAGTTGACAAATAAAGATGATAGATACATGCTGTGTAGCTTTAGAATATGTATACATTGTGGAATAAACTGAGCCAATTATGTATTACCTCACATGTGTACCTTTTTGTGGTGAGAAACTTAAAATCCAGTCTTCTGGTGATTTTCAAGAATAAAATATATTGTTATTAACTGTAGTCATACTCAACACACACACACATGCACACACATGCACACATGCACACACACACACACACACACACATATATATATATGTATATATATGAGATATTGAATTCAGAACCTTCTGTTTGCAAAACAGGCACAGTGCTACTGAGCTAAATTCTTAGCCCCCAACATAGATTTATTTATTCTTCTTATTCAATTGAAATGTTGTACCCCTTGGCCTATATCCCCCAATCCCCAAACCTAATCCCCAATTCCCAGCCTATAAGAATAACTATATTTATATTTTCCAATTAACTCATACCTTATGGATTATGACCTGATTTTTCATTTTGGGAAATGATAGCAAATAAATCAAATTACTTCGGTAGAAAAAATTTGTAGTCAGATTAATATACTTACTAAAGAACTGCAAAACCAGAAAGAAGCATTCCTGTAAAGCCTCTACCAAGTTTTACTAATATTTTACATACTATAATTTGTCTATGGACTTCATTCAATTTTTTCCAGTTTCCTGCTAGTGTCTTTTTCTGGCCCACGATCTAATCCATGATTCCATGTTGCCTTCAGTAGTCTTACCTATAAATCTTCAAACTGTGACAGATCCCAAGTCTTTTCTGTATCTTTCATGATCTTTCTGAAAAGTACCAACCAGTCATTTTGCAGAGTGCTGCATGACCCTGTATTCGTTTGGAGTTTTCTGTGGATGACCACAGAAGTAAGGTTTTCTTTATCTCTGTATCCAGTGAGGACATGGACTGGGTCAGCAGGTATCAGGTGATCTCGATGTGGCTAGGCTTTGGGAAACCCTTTCACAGGCAGAGGCAGTCTGGTTGTCCTCTGGTAGCTTTTGTGATATGGATCATGTCTGGTCAATAGTTGCCACATCCTGGCCTCCTGTGAGAAGTTTGGCATCCTCTGCCTAGGTCATAACTGGTGGCCAAGCTCTGCAATGACTTTTATGAAAATCAGCACCTCTAGCCCCAACACTCAGCTCCCTGCTGCTGGTCCTGAATGGGGACCAAGCGAGGCTCCATTAGTTTTCATTCCTGTGCTTTCTGAGATATGTTTATGCTGGTTCAGATGAGAGGCACAAGACAGCGCTTTGGATTTGATCTTCTCTTGGCTAAAGCTTTTTGGACTAAAAAATAAAGATATTCCAGGCAGGTGAGAGTCAGTACCACCCTCATCATAGGCATCTCTGCTGTTCTTCTTTTCAAACCCAAAGGAGATTTTCCCAACTGATCTTGCTCACCATCTGTTGCCAAACCTTCGCTTTGTTTGACTTTCTTTCCTTTCATGTTCAGGAAAATGTGCTGTGAAATCCCAACCTCTCTTCCCTCTGTGATCTGAAGAAACATACTGTTTGGACTCTTTCCACCTAGTCTCTCCCCAGAGCTCAGGAAAGACTCCAGGAGCTCAGATCTGCTGCTGGCTCTGGGCAGCCTGTGATGGTGTCTTGATAATATTATACTGAGGAGAAAAGCCAGTCACCACCAGCTATGACTAATTAAATGCCCGGGAGGGCAGACTCTCAGGGGCAAATGCTGGACTCTCCCTAGGCTTTGTTTAATGAGACAGTGACTCTACAGAGACACCTCTGAAAATTTCAAGTCCTGAAATGGATCCCACCACTCAGCTTGCCACTGACTCCAGATCCTGCCCATTACCTCGGCCTAATTCCCAGGTCACCCTGACTTGTTTCGTGCACTGTTGAAGCTGACAGGTGAAGATGAAAAGTTAAGTTATTTCCTTTTTGGCAATATGAGTCAGCCTCTCATTTTTCTCATGTATGTGGGCATGATTCAGACATTAAAAGACAGAGGCATAGAAACAAAATAAAATTAGTAGGGGTTAAAAAAATACACAGGCAGCTTTGAGCAGTTTTATCAAGTGGATGAGTCTTGGAAGTAAGTGGGCACAGTGAAGTTATTACTGAAAGCTCTTAATATGAGTCATTAACTTTCTGAGTACAACAGGGCCCTACTATCTATAAGGATTGGATCAGGACCTTCCAGAGACTCTCAACCCATGGGTGTTTAAGTCCTTGGAATAAAACAATATAGTATTTCTAGTAATCCACACATCCTCTTAGGTGCCTTAAGTCTTCTCCAGATGACTTTATTACACCAGATGTAATCTAAATGCTGTGTAGATAGTAGGTGTACTGTATTGTTTAGGGCAAATGACAAAAAGGCTATTTAGGGAGTAACAATGTCAAAAAAAGAGTTTAAATCCGTCAGAGATATTTTTCCAAGCATCCCCAGTCACCTCTGGTTGAATTGGTGGATGTGTAGCCCACACAGATAGAAGGTGATTGCATGGATTCTGTGGCAGGGAGTGTGCTGCTGCTGAGGAGACGGCAGCGACTGAACTGTGGGCTTAACCTGCTCTTGTGGGTCTGGGAGTTGACTGAGGATTCTAGACAGCTCACCGGTGAGGAGGGATGAGGGTCAAGATAGGAGGTTATAGGAAGGGATGGGTGGAGACCACATCTGGTCTGGGGGTGAGGAGGAAATTTCAAGTGTAGACTTGATAGATGGGAATTGGACAGTTGGAAAGCAGGGAGCGGGTAGGCAGGTGTTTCAGGCAACGACAACAACTCCTGGGACTCAGAGGTAAAAAGAGCACAGGGAAGCTGAGGAAAAGTTGGAAGGTTTGATTCGAGCCCAGAGTTCAAAGAGTGGAGAGGGGTGAGATTGAATTGGGAGGCTCTGGGTGCAGGGAGGGCTTGTAAGAGCGAAAGTTAATTTTTAAAAATTCAGTATGTTAATACTATTTGTTTAAGCAATGGGAAACTACTGGGATTGGTAAAAGGGATTGGTTCAAGTTTTTATTTTAGTCAGCTTAGCTCACTGTGCAGGATGGAAGAAAGGGAAGAAGTGGGGGTCGGAGGGAGCAAAACAGATTTTGTAGTCACTCTGGTGAGGGAACAGCTTAGAGTCGGATGGGATGAAAGACTATGAATGGAGAACAAAGATTTTAGAATTACCTCTGCTCCATAAATAAAAGCCCACTGGATCTGAGTCTTAATATGTTTTATACCATTACAGAGTAACATTTCTATGAGTTTAGTCTTTGTGGCAAGTCAGTATTATTATTGATTATGGAGTGCCGGCTTACCAGTGCAGGTTGGGTATAAATGAAGCAAATTTTCCAGGACTGAGTTAAACATGTCATTCAACTCCACACACAATTGGAATAGTAGTTTTATGGGACTGAAGTAGTCTAGATTTCTGCTCGGAAGAAAACTTCCAAATAGGGCTTCTTATCTTGTTTTAGGCTGTAACATGAGCAAGAAACCAATGTACCCCTTCTCAAACCACTGATATTCTCAGGCAATTGATTATAGAAACTGATCTTATTTATAAGCCCTACCATGAGCCAGTTGAGCTGATATTTTTCCTACCTCATCCATGGGACTCCAGTGGTCTCCAACTCTCTGATCATCCAGGCAAGAATAAAGGCTCTCATTTCAAACACAAGTGAAAAAGGAGTTGCTGGGTGTTCATGAGGTAGTGAATGAAGTGAAGACAACCACATAGATATGGAAATATATTTGCACCTAGTGTGTGGGGCTTTGTTAACCAAGATACCTATACAAGCCCAGAAAAGCACTTGCTGGTAATGATAAGATACTATTGTTGACATTTCCTTAACGTCAAGGACTATGCTAATATTTCACTAAATCTTACAAAATAGGAACTATTATAATCCCATTTTTTTTTTTGAGACAGGGTCTTGCTTTGTAGTTCAGGCTTGCCCTGAGCTCACTATGTAGGCCAGGCAAACCTCAAACTCAGCAGTCCTCCTGACTCTGCCTCCTGAGTACTGGGATTACAGGCGTGAGCCACCACACCCAGCATTGTGGGGTATGGTACTGATTGCTGGTGGGTGTGAGTCACCACGCCCATTATCATATCATTGTATGTGGTGACCAGGATCGAACCAGGGACCTTGTGCTTGCGAGGCAGGTGCTGGAACCACTGAGCTAAATCTCCAGCCCTATGATCCCGTTTTATAGTTTAGAAAACAGAGGCCTAGAAAATGCAAGTGACTTTCCTGAGGCCATCTGTTATTGGAATCCAAACATACTGACTCAGTATTTTGTTCTCTTCCACAAAAGACAAGGACACAAAGACAGAAGGCTGGACATACACGCACATATATGCACAAAACAGTATGGGTTGTCCTTGTCCCCTGCATGAATCCTACTCCATTTTCAGGACAAAGAGAGCCTGATTGCAGCACTGACAAGAACAGAACATTGCTTTTAACAAAACCTAACATAATGAAATTCTCAGCTGGCTCAGGACATTTTGTTTCTCTCTAGATAACTTCCTGATGCTATCATCTTTTGCATACTCTGCTTATTCCACCTGCTCCATCTCTCTGGCCCATAAAGGAGGCTGTGCTGGTTTGTTTGATGTTCCTTAGATACAAATGATCCTTTCCTGAATAATAAAGAGGGTACACCCTTCAGAGTATTTTATGATTCCCCTCTTGTTCTAAGTTGTAAATGTTCTCCTTCTGCAGAACATCCCTCTTCTCCACTGAAACTACTCTCTTGCAAATGGATTGTCCACTGAACATTTGGGCCTAGTTTTTCAGAGCCTGGACTATAGATTTCACTCCAACTCTAGCCCCTGTAGCACTTGGGCCCCAGAGTGAGATGATATTAGTAGTGAGAACTGTTTCGGCTTATTTTGGAGATTGGGAGTGGTTCCTGTGGGAAGTTACTGACATAAAAATACCCAGATTTCCCATGTCCCTAAAGATTTTCTCTTCCAAACCCTTGTTAGTTCTAGTTGCTATTGCTACAAAGCTTAGTAGTTAATGTTTACAGATTTGTGGGTCAGAGGTTTAGACAGGGCAAATGGGAATGGTATCATCCTGCCCCATGAAGTCTGGAGCCTCAGCAAGGATGTGAAGACTGGTGGTAGAGAGGGGGTTAGCACTTGATAGATCTGGGCTAGAATCATCTGGACATGTCTTCATTCATGTCTGAAGGTTGACGCTGGCTGTCAGCTGGGCCTGTCGTTTTTCTGCACAGGCTGGCTTGGGGAAGCATGCAGCACGGTCACTGTGTTCCAACAGCAAGCATGCAAGAAGAGCAAGGCAGAGTCTGTAGAGCTTTGTGTGAAGTCTGGGAGGTCATGTAATGTTACTTGTATCACATGCCATTGCCCAAGGCAGTCCCAAAGGTCTGTCAAGTCTCAAAGAGGATATTGACTTGCCTGCTTAATAGGGATATGGTAAGATCTAGAAGACGATGTGAGATGGCAGATATTTTTGCAACTGTCTCTGGAAAATACAATCTATGATGTCATTTCACTTGTGAATCCCTTCCTTGTAGCTTGCTGCATGGTCACACAGCCTTCACCATCCTCCACTCTTAGGGTTTGAAAATTCACTATTTGTCCTAGTTAGGACTCATTGATTATAAATAATAGAGGCCAATTCTGGTTAAATGATGCACAACAAAATACACAGTCCAACAAGTAGCATGTTGAATGGTTGGCATAAGAAAGGACCAGGACAGTGTTAGGCAGATCTGAATGCCTTTATGCCAGATGCTTTGCCATTTACTACTTGCTTGACTCGGGCGAAGTTATTTAACTACTTCATGACTAAGTTTCTCATACGTAAAATGGGAACATTAATAGTTGCTAGGCCTTCATAGGTTATAGAATTAAATAAGATGAACCATACGAAGTGCTTAGCTCAAAGTCTAGCATGTGGCATCAACAACAATTAAAATGACTTCTACTGTTATTGCAACAAGTACTCTTATTTTAATTGATTTACTCAGAGTATATAGTCCAGTGTCCAACACAAAGTAGATTCTCAGTAAACACTGAACGAGTGACCCAACAAATCTGTGAACAGTTTCTGCTCTAGTAAGTGCAGTCAACTTCTTTGAAGCCGTCATATGACACTTCTTACAACTAGTGCCAATCAAGACAAAATGTTCTGTGAGAAACTCAGTGTGTTCCATGGGACCTCCCATCCTTAGTGACTGCTTTCAGCCTGCCCCATCTTGATTCTGAAAAATGGCCCCTGATACTGCTTCTGCTTTACTCCTTCAAAACTCTGCAAACGGTAAACAAAGAACTCTACATGGAGGAGGATAATACGCTGACAGGATTGCATTCCACATCAATTCTTGTGTCATATTTGATTAATTTTGTCCCTAGCTTCATTACATCTCATTCCTCATTTCAAAGGTGTCCTTCACATGGGACACTGGAGAAAGCAGAGAGAGGAGACCAAGGAAGGGACGTACCGATACAAAGAATTCATGAGCGTAACAGCAGAGATTTAACACTATCAGAGCCCCACTGTCAGTGCAAGTCACAGTGCTGGGGAGATGGCCTTTCTACACACTATTAATCAGCACAGTGACCAGCAAATGCTGACCCACTTAGCAGTGATACCAAGCAGGTGACAGTGATTAGAGCAGACAGAGTCTGGCCAGAAGACATCTGCCTCTAGGCGAACCAGCTTGGGCTCTGTGGTCTCCATGTGGGTTACTATGTGGCTGAAGGTGGTGAGTCCAATTCCTTGAGCAAGAGCTGTTTAAATGGGTCAGGGAAAGAGTACACTCTGTCTGGCATACCTGAGCACTGTGTCCTTCCTCGCTAGGCTGACGATGCCCTCTATCTCATTCTTCCCTTTCTGCTCACATTCCATTTCATTGGGAACTCTGGGGACTCATCTAACTTTGTTTAATTCAAATTGGTAGTACTTCATTGAGTAGTTCTCTGTCCTTTTGGCTGAACTTCACTTGCAGGTCTGTGGGGGGGGGTGGGGAGAGAAGAGAAGGGAAGGGAGGGATGGGGGAGGGAGGGATGGGGGAGAGAGGGAGAAAGGGAGAGAGAGAGAGAGAGAGAGAGAGAGAGAGAGAGAGAGAGAGAGAGAGAGAATTGGGAGTACAGACAGAGTCTAATACTGGATCCTGATCTCAGACTGAGGCCTCAGGCTGACCCTTGATCCTGGTAGCAGACTGAACACTGATCCCTGATCACAGTTTCATACTGAGTCTTGGTTAAGTAGATTACAGAGAGATAGTGGGGCTGGCTTAGCTCAGACCCTCCTCGCTTCTGCAGTCCCAGGTGGGAGTCCTGCTTTCTCAGTGGGACACGGACTGGGAGGAAGCAGGATGAAGGCACTCACACTTGAACACAGACAGTGCCAATTACAGCAGCTTGCTTTCTCAGGCTCCAAACTCAGAATCCACTGCAGTTTCGGGCAGAATCTAATGAGGTTTTCAGAGCTGTGCCTGATTTCCTCTAGCTCATAGAGGTTATTGTGCTTTGCAGGAAAATTAACTGGCAATTAAATTTCTGAAAAACTGTTTGAAACTCCTACAAGCTGTGCCTCATTGTTTTGCAAGATTGGGTACACAATGTAATAATTCCATCTGCAAATTAATTTTCTCTCACAGCTTCTATTGTAACTGCAATGTCATTTATTTAGTCATTCAGTCATCCTTCTATTCAATGCACAGAACTATGTATCCAATATGAACTGGACAGTTCCAGAAAGGGAACACTTAGTCTCTGCCTACATCAGGTTCCTGTCTAGAAAGAAGGCAAGATATTCTCAGAAACGAAGGTCACAGGTGAGAGAATGTAATTCTTCCATTACAAGGAGCTGAATAGTGGCTTGGATTTCTCAAGGAGGAAAAGTCAGTCTTGACTATGTCTCAATAGATGAAAAATAGAAGGAAATCTTAAAGTGATAGGGACTAACATGTACCAAGTATCTACTATTGTGGTGGGTACTTGTATCTAGGATCTTGCTCAGTCTGTAGATCAGTCCTATGACATAGAGTTCTTATGTTATGTACATGAAGAAACTGAAGCTCAGACTTTGTGACTTGCTTGAGATCAAGGATGCAGCAAAACTCTGTCCTGGAACTCAGAAGAGTCCGATGAAAACATTTCCCACTAAACATGCTCGCTTTCCCAAGTTACTGGGCATTTCTTCTTCCTCTTCCTCCCATACCTTCCTCCTCTTTCTTATTTCTCTTTCTCATTCTCCCCATGATAATTTTCCTCTTCTTTTCCTCTCCCTCCTCCTCCTCCTTCTTCTGGGTTGGGGATAAATCTCAGTTCCTTGAATATACCAGAAAAATATTTTAGAACTGAGCCATACCCCAGCCCTAAACATGTGAATTCCCACCTTTTGACCATGTGAAGGAGTTTAGAAGGGTCAGAGGCAGCTATTCCAGGACTGAACTGACATCAAATGGACTCTGCAGGAAGAGGCAGCTGAGAATGGAAAAATGTTATCATTTCTTGGTTCAATAGAACTATAATTTTCATTTAATTCTCATATATTCTTCATGAGGTAGTCATTCTTTTATTTTAGATTTAAAAAAATTCTTTATTGGTACATTTTATATACAGCTCACAATCACACTCAACATTGGGGAATTTGTACCAGTATATGACAGAAGTAAATTCTTACTTTTACTCATATCCCTACCCACCCATCACCCCCACCTTTTACATACATGCTATTTCTTTTTCTTTCCAAATCATATTTATTCAGAAGTAGTCATTCGTATGTGAATTTTTGGTTAAGGAAATGATGGCTAAGAGAAATTAAGTGACATATTAAGTCACATGATTATGGGACCACTATTTCAGTTCAAGTCTGCCAGTAACGCTTCTCTTATTGTGACAAAATACTTGGGATAATCAACTTGAAAGGAATAAAGGTGTAGTTTTGGCTTGTAGTTTCAGAGACTTCTCTCCCATGAGGTTGAAACCACTGATTTTGGGCCTCTAGTAGAAAGTATGTTGTGGAGTGAAGCTGTTCAATTCATGGTAGCTGAGGAGAGAGAGAGAGAGAAACAGACAGAGAGAGAGAGAGAGAGAGAGAGAGAGAGAGAGAGAGAGAGAGAGAGAGAGAGAGGAAGGGGAGAGAGGGAGGGAGGAGAGGGAAGGACCAGGGTCCCAGTAATATGGTAAATTACATTGACTGATATTTAATACTAAACCAACCTTGCTTTCATAGGATAAACTTCATCTGGTCATGAAACATATTGTTATATTGTTAGATTCAGTTTTGTTTGGAAAATTTGCATCTATGTTCATGACATATATTGCTCTATAGATTTTTTATTATGTTTCTGGTTCTGCCTGAGTGGCCCATCAAAATTTTGTTACATTTTGTTTTCCTTTTCAGTTAAAATACTATTACTTTTTATTTTTATTTGTTTCTTTGACATTTGAGTTATTCAGAAGTGTGTTATTCAGTTTCAGATGGTTGAGAAAGGTTTTTTCAGAGATCATTTTCTTACTGATTTCTAACTTAGTTCCATGGAGGTCAGAAAGGGAGACATCTGAAGGAAAAGTAGGACCCAGTCACCAAGTTGTTACTTGCAGAGGAGAGCGAGAAAGGGAGTTACAAAAGACTCAGAGGGTGCTCTTAAGAAATGACGGCCATGGAAAGACGGGGAGGAGCAGGTGAGGACTTTGTCTGGGCTTGCTGGGCTCCCATTTCCAGAGGCATCTGGAAGGAGGGATCTAGGAGTTGAGCAAGTTGAGTTCTAGGGCTCAGTGAGAGGTCTCAATTGTATTAGGATGCATGGCCTAAGTCTGTTAGGAAGAGGTAGGTACAACAATAAGCTCTAGCCGAGGATTTTTCAAAGATCAGGGCCAGAGAATCAGGGTTAAAAGACGAGTTAAGGTACAAATTATCACTCTTTTAACCTCAGAAACTTGCATGAACAGCTTTTAAGGTGCACCATGAAGTAGGACATCTCACTGTGAAGCTGGATGTACACCACAACTCCTGTGAGATAGCAAGTGAGTTGAAAGGAATCAGGCTCTCTATGTATAGATACGGTATGTATGTTTATAATGTAAATATTTCACAAAGGTCCCTACTCTGTAGCCTTGGTTGTCAACCTGTGACACTACTGGAAGATGGAGCCCTTAGGACTGAAGTCTAATGGGAGGAAATTAAGTGACAGTGGTGGTGGTGAGGCTCCTCCTTGGAGGGGAGATTAGGATGTTGATTCCTCCCTCCCTCTCTCTGCTTCTCAGCTGTGAGCTGAACAGCTTTGCTTCACAGCATACTTCCTGCCATAAAAGAAATATTTCTGTAATTGGCCTAATCAAGATTCAAAATGTTTCTTCTCCAATGACTCCATTAAAAGAATAAGAAGAGGTCTTGCAGTTGTAGTGCAGTGGTAGACCACTTGCTCAGGATGTGTGAGGCCCTGCTGTAAGAAGAGTACACTGCAAAAAGAGTGTGCAGCGCATGGGAAGGGAGGGAGGGAGGGGGAGGGAGGGGGGAGGGAGAGAGGGAGAGAGAGGGGGGGAGAGAGAGAGAGAGACTATAGTTTAAGAGAAAATGCTATTCCCTTCTTAAAGTTATAACCAAGGAAAATGAAAACATATGTCTATATAAATGTTCCCAGCAATTTTACTTGTTATAGAAAAAAAAAACTAGAAAGCAGCACCAGTGCTTATCAACAGTGGCTAAACAAACTGCAGTGTGTCTGTGGAATGGAATACTCAAGAGACAAAAAGAAGTGAACTGTTGATAGATGCAATAACACAGACAAATTTCAATGTTGGGCAAAAGAAGACAGAGAAGAAAAGAATAAATACTATATAACTCTATGCATGTAAACTTGTAAGGAATGTAGAGTATTTTGCAGTGATGGAAAACAGGCCAGTAGGTGTAAGAAGAGAGGTGCTAAGGACTGGGAGGAGACTCATTACAAAGAGACATGAAGAGACTTTCATGGTTATGGATTTCTTCACTGTTGATGGTCGTAATGGTTTCACAGCCATACACATACACCTGTCAAATTATGTATGTGCTTTCTGATCTACTGTAGTCAGTCTTCTCTCTGAAAACTTGTTAAAACTCTGAAAAGACAATATTTTATTCTGGTAAAGTATATATAACAGAATCTAGTGCTTTAACCATTTTCAAGCACACAGTACGGCATTAAGTTCACTCACATGGTTGTGCAGACATCACTACCAGCAATCTTCATCTTTCTAAACTGAAACTCAGTCTGATGAAGAACTTTCCTTCTAAGTAGTAATAAAAAAGGGGGATAAAAAATTACAAGACGTAGGGTTTAAGCCAAAATAAAGCATTTCAGAATATTTTAAAATTCGATGGAATCAGCCCTATTGTCCCTGGAAGAATGATTCTCCAGGGAGACTAGGACACAGGAGGAAGAGTCTCTGGCTCTAAAGTACACATACCTAATGGAGCCCTGATTGAAATGTGCATGGTCCCTTTGTCGAAAGGTGTTTACTACCTTGTAAAAAATGAGATAAGCTCGGTTTACATTCCCAATTCAAAGACCATAAAGTCAAGATCCTGGAGGATTCCTGAAGGCCTAATCCCCTCCAGTCTTCCTGCCACCAAGTGAGGATAAACCTCCTGCCATCTTGCTTGAAAATCTACATTGTTTTTCACTAAATTACATTCCCAATAGTGAATTTTTATATGCAGAGAACTCATTGAAGATTTGAGGGGTCAGGACTTGTGTTCCAGAGTCTCCCATCATTTTACCCTTCTTCTTCCCCTTTGGCCTCTTCTCTCTTTTTAAGGGTCAACATCCCTTCCACAGCATCTTATAGTGTTGGTGTAAAGATTATTTTAAGTTGAAGACATCTGGTTTTCAAAACATGTTGATAAATTCTTCAGAGCTTCCTATATTTAACTAAAAGCAGGGACTTCCTGGAAATGAGGCTGCCATAAATTGCCTCTGCACAAAGTTTAATGGCCCTAAAGAAGGTACAAAGACTACTCATACTTGTATGGACAAACATACAAATTTTCTTATCTCTTATTTATTCTCTTAAGAAATCCATTTATTTTTCCTAAATAAATGTTTTTTGTACTTTTCCTCTGTGCCTTTGCTGACCACTCCCTTTCCCTTAAACTAGACATATTAATCTCAAATTTCAACTATCCTTTTGAGTTACTCATCACTGAGCACTATGTATGTACATGATATACATAAATAAACTCTTTCTTTACCTAACTTCCCTGTATTGGTTAGGGCAATAGATTCAAGAGGGAGAAAATGTGTGTGCGTGTGTGTGTGTGTGTGTGTTGATATAATATTTATGAAAGGGAACTTATTATATAGGTTTACTGGATCAGAGCCTGAATAGTCCATAATATCTGTTGCAAAGCCAAAGGTTCCAGTAGCTGCTCAGTCAAAGAAGCTGGAAGCTTCCTAACAAGAGAGATCAAGGTTCTAGCACCAATATGAAACTGAAGGCTTAAAGGCTGCCTGAGAATCACTGGCATGAGTCCACATTGAAGGGAAGAAGCTGAACATTAGTGTTCATAGGTGATACTACTCAAGCAGAATGAAGCTTTTAAGCTGGACCAACCTCATCTTTCCCCTTTTAGGTTTTGTCTGGGTCACAAGCCCATTAGATAGCGTCATCTATAATCAGGGTTGATTCTTCTCCTTCATTGTGCTGGCTTACCTGCCAATCATCTCTGGTAACAACCCCACATATACATCTAGAAGTCTGTTTTACTAATCTTATAGGTTTCTTTTAATAAAGTAGACAATGAAAATTAACTCTCAGACACTCTCAGTTCCCCACATCTAGAGTCTCAGCTTCTATTGCTGGTCGAATTTCCCAGGAGTTTGGAAAAGGTATGTTTCACAAGCCTACCAAGTAATCCTTGTACTAGTTGGAGAGAGGAAAAAGAGTATTTGTATTTTTAGGCCAAACACTATCTATAGACTACCTGGGCTTGAGAAAAACTATTACTTAGGGAGAATACAGGAAGAAAATTGCAAACCTTTGCCAAAATGTTTGGCTACCAAAATATTCTTGTTTGATTACAGAGACAAATGTATGAATTCCATGGTACTATCTGGTCTCTGCTTTATGATCATCTTTTAAATAACAGATTATATTGATTTGCATTAATACTTTGAGAATAAGAAACTTTTAGAAGTAACCTGTTATGGCTTGTGTCCAGATGTCCGTGCAAAGCCTTATGCCATTATAGGTGGGGTTTTTGGAAGTGGTTAGATCTAGAGTGTGTGATGCTGGGATCAAGGATATAATGCTGGGGTTGATTCATGATGGGATGATACAGTTAAGGCTGCCCCACCCTGAGAGTACTATTCATCATAAGGGTAGTACTTGGTAGGATATGAGGAGCAGAAAGAAGATCATCCTTATTGCTTGTTGCATGATTCCTTGCTACTTTGCTGCCTTCTTCCCACTATGAACTGTTTCTACTCTTTGATGGCCTTCTACCATGCCACCCTGTTTTGGAGCCAGCCAACTATGATGTGAAACCTATGTAAACTGTGAGGTAAATGAACTTTTCTTCTTTTAGTTTCAAGTTTTTGGTATTTTGTCTTAGGTATAACAAAAGTAACTAAGATATAACAAGGCAACTTAAAAAATGACAGTTAATGTACATATATGATCACATCTTCCTGTTATAACTTCTGAGAAGTGACTGAAATAATTATTGCAAGCTCCCATAATATGCTAGAAAGAAATAATGCTATTGATGGACTGGAATTATGACAAGCTAATTAGATTGAACAAATACTCTATGATGAATGTGATTATTATGTATACCTAAAATGTATCAACAAACTTAACTAGTTACACTAAACAAGAACAGAGAGAACTTAGAGAGAATAGAGAGGGAACCATAATACAAGTAAGGATAGAAGCAAAACATTCTAGATGAGAAGAAAACCACAGATCCTCAGACTGAAGAATCTACTCAGTACCTGTGTTAAGATCACTGAACACATAAGGATGAGATTTTACAACAATAAAGATCAAGATGATTCCTAAAACATTCAAGAGAATAAAAATCAACCAGCAGGGCTGGAGATTTAGCTCAGTGGTTCCGGCGCCTACCTCACAAACACAAGGCTCTGAGTTCGATCCCCGGTAACCACATACAATGCTGGGCGGGTGACTCACGCCCACCAGCCATCAATACCACATACCACAGTGCCGGGCATGGTGGCTCACGTCTGTAATCCTAGCACTCAGGGGGCAGAGGCAGGAGGATTGCTGAGTTCCAGGCTTGCCTGGGCTACATAGTGAACTCAGGGCTAGCCTGAACTACAAAGCGAGACCCTGTCTCAAAAAAAAAAAAAAAAAATCAACCAGCAGTTATTTAAGAAGTGTAAAGAACCAGATTGAGCAAATGTCTGTCTTTTCATCAGCAACCACAAATGTAAGGCAATGGAACAGGCTCTTCAAATCCTTTTTGAATCTACAGTCCACATTTTAGAAAACTGAGTTCTTCTTTCAAGACTGAAGTGAAATGAATATATATTAAAAATAGACAAAGAACTATATCATTGATTCAGCAGAGTGTGGCATCTATGTTTTAAGACTTGCCAAAACTGTGGGTGACTTTCAGCCCTGTGACAAGTATTATTTTAATTTTCAACAACAAAAAACAGATGGAAGCTTTGAAAACAAGATACAAATCAATCATTCATGTCATTGATCTTATAAAGTTTAAGAATTCCCTATATATTGATAAATATCTTTATTAGACATAAAATCTGTAAATATTTTCTTTCAGCATGAACATTATCTTTTTGTTCTCTTGGAAGTGTCATTCAAAGGATAGAAAATTAGTCCTGATTAAATCCAATCAATTATTTTCTTGAATACTCAGCTTGTACCTGAGGAATTATTACCTATCTCAAGATAGCAAAATTATTTTCCTGTCTTCCTCTGTAAATTCTATAGTTTCAGGTTTCATGCTTGGATACATGTTGGATTTTGAGTTCATTTTCATACACAGTGCAGGGTATGCATGGGATGTTCAAGTTTTGCAAATGATTATCCAATTGACCCAGTACCACAGGTAGGAAAGATAATCTGCAACATTAAATAATAGTCAGGTATCACCTAGATTATTTTTCACCTTTGATGGCAGCGTTTTCTTTTTACTGCCAAATATCTGAGTAAGTCTCAAGATGAAGGAACAACCAAGTATCAGGTTTATTGGACCAGACCAAGGCTGATTATAATGAGGGAACCCTTCTCATTCCTCTTTTCATGACACGGTGAAAGTGACACTCCTACCACAGTGGTTTCACTTCTCATCTGAAGCACAGAGAAGTAGATATCTCTGTGTTAACTAAAGAATTACCAAATAACCAACAATCATGCTTTTTGGGCCCAGGCAGATTTCTTACAGGCATTCTATAGATAGTGTATGTTCCCTTCTCTTCTTGTAATTTTTATCTGGTGGATTTTTCAGATCCTTACAATACTTTGCTTTAGTAATAATAAATAAAATTTATTAATTATGTCTTTTCCAAGGAGAGGAGAAAGTGATTACAGTGTTCATGAGTTCCTTCGACTTTAAAAAATGAGGATTCCTCAACCATTCCCTGGAACTTGCTGGAAAAAAATCCAGAGCAATACTGAACTATGAGAAATGAAGGTAATCACAGAAGCCATCAATTAAATGTTCTGCTAAATGTAAAGAGAAGGTGTGTGTGAATGTAGAGTGAGAAGCACGGGAAGGTAAAGGTGAAATGGCTGTGTTCTTGTTTGGGCAAAGATTATAATACTGAATTGAGTTTAAAAAGTGTACATTTAAGTAAATGTGCTGGAAAGCCAATAATAACTAGTGGAAGAATAAATATGAAGTGTAAATTTCATGCTTAGAAGAAAAAGATGAAGCAAAGACAAGTTGGATCAATTCAATCAAAACCAGAAAGGGAAACAAAACAAATTTCCAAAGATCAAGGGCAAAAAAAAGTCTGAAAAATATAATAACATTTGGAAGGAATTAAGTTCAGAAACCCATTATCAGTGGGATAAATTAATTTATCAAAAGACAGAGACTCACATTTTACAAAACCCACAACTTCTTTATAAAAATGACAAAGGACTGTTGAAAACAAAGGCTAAAATATCAACAATTAATTCAACATAATAAAACAATTATTATGATCAAGAACAATGGAATTTAAGATGACAAAGCATGATAAAGGGCAAATTGGGATACTAGCAGATAAAGGAATAAAGGTGTAGAGGTTTAGTAATCATACCCTCTGAAACCCAGTTTCTCACATTCCAGACTCAATTACCTTTGAAAAAGAAAGTCTCATCTCATCTGCATGAGGTTTTGTGGGGGGCATCTAAACACAAACCATAATAGGTGCATATATCCCTTTGTTGCCTGGAACTAAATATGCTCCTTTTGTCCTTCCCTTTAACCTCAGAACCTCAGACTCTCTGGTCTTTGTGCTTCAGTTCTTAGGCCTTTGGCTTCTAGAAATTGTATCATGGACTTCCCTGGTTCTGAACCCTTTGGACTCAGACTAGTTACCAGCATCCCAGGGTCTCCGCCTTGCAGGTGGCTTATTGTGGAATGTTTCAGTCTCCATAATTGTCTGAATCAATTCCTCTAATTAATCTCTTCTCTTACATCTATATATGTGCCACATTGGTTCCTTTTAGAAAATCCTAACATGGCCGTCATGCGCTAATAACATAGGGATAAAATATTAAAGTCAAGTCAGGGAGAAAGTGAATAACATGCCATGGTACAGTCATATATAAACAAAGGCAGAAATAAAAGGAAACAGTAACAAAATCTCATATTCCACTTATAAACTGTTACATAAAAAGATGAAAATAATTAGAAAAACAGACATTTGAATAAAAATTTGATTTTTTTAGCTTTATCCCTAATAGAGAATTCAGTTTACAATGGTATTATTTGTCATTATATTTTGGATTAAAAATCAAATAAATTGAGCCTCAAATGAAATCATAATAAATTTCAAAAGGCAGAAATCCACCATTTTCACATGCAGAATATGACAGTTAGATATTAACTGCAACAAGATTACTGAAGGATTCTATCCACTTGAAAGATTTAGAAAACCATATACACATTTTAAATTGTCCCTGAGTTAAAGAAAAAATCAAAAATGAAATTAAATGTCTTTCTATTTTGGTAATAAGAATATTACAGGGCAAAATCTATGAGTTATAGACAAAAATGATATTCTGAAGAAAATTTGTAGCCATAAATGTTTTTCTAAGAATAAAAGAGAGCTTACAATCAAATTAATCTTTCAGCTCCAGGAGGTAGGACAAGTACAAAGTAAGACTTCATTTCCTATTTAAAATTTTCCTTAAACTAAATATAGTGGAAAGCAGCCTTCACTTGAGAAAGGATATTTACACAAGGTTTCCTAAATATCACACTTGTGATAATGTGACGCTTAGTAAGTGTCAGGGCGAGGATGCTGACTGTGGCGCTTGCTGCTGACCTCCTGCTTGAGTTCTAGGCCTAAGGTTTCTTAGTCCCGTTGCCTGCTGGGAGACCCCATCCCAGGCTACTTGAATCAGAATTTCTGTAGATAAGACCCACACATTTGTCTCTTATGAAACTCCAGCTCATATGAGGTCAACTTTTGGCTTGCCAAGACCACACTGAATGAGAAGGGATGTTCTTGGGTCAAAGATAAAATATACAAGAAGATTACCATATATAAATAACAAAACTTCTCTTTTGCTACCATACGTTAAAATACAATACTCGACTTCTGCGTGTGCGTATGTGCGTGTGTGTGTTAGTTTTTCATTTTTTTTTCTTTTTTTTGAGACAGGGTCTCACTTTGTAGTTCAGGCTGGCTCTCAGCTCACTATGTAGCCCAGGCAAGCCTTGAACTCAGCAATCCTCCTGCCTCTGCCTCCCAATGCTGGGATTACAGGTGTGAGGCACCATGCCCAGCAGTGTGTGTGTTATTTTAATGTATTGCATTGTTTATGAATACTTCAATAAGTCAAAGATTAATAATGAAGAAAACCTATTTCTTTTTTTTGAGACAGGGTCTTGCTTTGTAGTTCAGGCTGGCCCTGAGCTCACTATGTAGCCCAGGCAAGCCTCGAACTCAGCAATCCTCCTGTCTCTGCCTCTCGAGTGCTGGGATGACAGGCGTGAGCCACCACGCCCGGCATTGTGGTATGTGGTGCTGATTGCTGGTTGATTTTGGTGGGCGTGAGTCACCACGCCCAGCATTGTATGTGGTTACCAGGGATCAAACTCAGGATCTTGCACTTGCGAGGCAGGCGCCAGAACCACTGAGCTAAATCTCCGGCCCAAGAAAACCTATTTCTAATAATGATAAATGCTTGTCTCCACAGGTATGTATGCACAGGTAAATTGAAATAGTGTTATTAGTAATCACTGCATTTATTCACCAAGTTGCACAAAGATATGCAACCTCTGATGCATGTGGCTTTCAATTCAGCCGTGTGTGGTGGGCACAGGAGGCAGAGCCTGCAGTACCATGACTTCCCTTACACAGTGTTCTGTTGGGACTTGCACAGTCCATCTTGGAGTGTTGTGTCTTGAGTCATGAAAAGTATTGCTAAAAATTACATGATACTGTTAAAATTTACAATCTTGGGAGGTCTCACATTGCTAGTTTTCCAGGGCCAAATGTAGCTAGTGGGTTGGACACACTAGGTAAGTACAATGAAGAACGATTTCCTTTCGAACCTATGAAATGAGACAAAAGAAGTAACTCTCGCTCTCTTCTTCTTTTCTCTTTTCTTTCCTGTCATGGTTCTATCCATGTAATTCCCCCAGAGATTTGACCCCTACTGGTCTGTTTCTAGTCAGTGTCATTCTGATTTTTGGTTAATGACTTAATCAGGCATGGCTTTCAAGCCTACTTACTAGGAGGCCCTTCCATGTCAACTTAAACAAATCTTAAAGTTATTTAAGGTGCTAGAAAAGCAAAGGTGGAGAAGTGATACTCTCAGTCCTGTCTCTATTGCAGCCTTACTGACTTTGTGAGTTGATAGTCTTTCCCTTTGTCGCCTTCCATTCCTCAAATATGGCTTATCGTTCAGTCTGAAACACAAAAGCAGTTGGGGTTTTCTACCTCGTGAAGATCCAAACAGTGACTTTCTCCATTAACAGAGTTTGCAGGCCATAGGGAAAGAATGCCTTCCGTAGTGATAGGCATTTCCTTCTATTTCTGCTTGTGAAGAAGCTTCGTGATAGCTATAACTTCAACAAAAGAGGCAAAAAGCTTACTCAAACTCTACTTTCCTAGTCATTTCCTTCCATATTGTTGCCTCATGTAACATAAGATATGCTTTTCACAGTGAGAGTCTGACCGAGGGTTTTCCACCTTAGAGAGGGTCACCAGCTTTGTAGCTTGCAGGATGTGGGACCTACACAGCCAGCTCCTTACTTCCTCCCCCTACTCATTACTGTATTTCTGGTTCTCCTTTTGGGACAACACATTTCTATCATAAAATCTGCATGAGATAGGATTAGACAAGTGCTACATACCAAAAGCCCTGACATGTGACTTATCCCACATCAAATATTATTTCTTATAAACAGATGGAGTATATTTAGTTGGTATGATAGCCCATGCACATTAGGAACCCAGTCTTCTATGTTTTTGCTTTATCATCCTAAGTGAGTGTTTTTCTTCCTTATGGCTTCCTCAGAGTCCAAGATTCAGCCATGAGAGGACATTCCAGGCAAGAAAAAGAACAATAAAAATGGAGGACAAACATGTACAACTTGTTGCAGAGTTGAACCTCTTTAAGTTGTCTGTCCCAGATGACCCACTGGAAAGTTTCGTTTTCCTCTAATAATCCACTCTGACATAGAAAGAACTCTAAGACACTGTGATGAGTGAAAATAACATGCACACCCACACCCCCACACCCACATGCAGAGGTCCACCCCACAAAGTCTTCATATAGCTTGGCAATATCTATTCACATATGCATCTAGTGGCCCACATATCTCTCTCTCTGAATATTCAGTCAGCTTTCTGTATCCTCAGCTTCTGCATCCATGGACTCAAACAAGGATGGACTGAAAAAAATCCATCTTTCCTGAGCATGTAGCCACTTTTTGTTATTATGTCCTATACAATCTAATATAACAACTATCTGTAGCACATTTACATTGCATCAGGTATTACAAGTCATCTAAAGGCGATTTAAAACATGTAGGAGGTTGTGGACGGGTTCTCTGCAAATACTATGCCATTTTACATAAGGGACTTGAACAGAGACTTTAGTATCTGCCAGGATCCCAGAAACAATCCCTATAAATATGGAGGGGTGGGTTTCCACACGCGCACACACATACACACACACACACACACACACACAGAGTTGTTGAGTAGTCTCTAGACTAGGAACAGTTTGATACCTTTGGGGAGAGACCTTAGAATAAAAGTGATGTTGAAGGGAAGTTTATTCTACTTTATCTGTAATGCTTAGAAATTTTATTTGTACATTGACAATAATTTTTATCTGCTATGTGAGGGAGACATAAAAAGAGTGTAGAAAAGTCACTAGTGTCTTGTTAGTCCTGAGACTACAGAATGGTGAGTGCCAGTAGGGCCTCTTGGGGCAGAATCTGCAGACCTGGCTTCTGGGCTGCTCCTGAGCTGCCACTCAGGCTCTGGAAGGTTCTCCCTATCAAGGAGACAGAGTTGGATGATGACACCATTGCAGAGATGCTGGAAGATCATGGCAAACAATTTATGGACAGATGCTTTGTAAAAATTTATTGGTGTGCCGGGCGTGGTGGCTTACGCCTGTAATCCCAGCACTTGGGAGGCAGAGACAGGAGGATTGCTGAGTTCGAAGCTTGCCTAGGCTACATAGTGAGCTCAGAGCCAGCCTGAACTACAAAATGAGACCCTGTCTCAAAAAAAAAATTAAAAAAAATCTATTGGTGTGTACAAATAATGGTAGCTAATTTATAACATCCATTTCAGTGATACTGTATATTTTATTACACAATTATAGTATAACACTATACACTTATAACATGTTTCACTTTGTCATAGAAGTGTGCTCCTGAGAGTAGAAGATAAGGAAATGCTAACTAATTTAATACATTTAAAAGGGCCAAGTTCTTTTTTTTTTTTTTTTTTGAGACAGGATCTCGTTTTGTAGTTCAGGCTGGCTCTGAGCTCACTATATAGCCTAGGCAAGCCTCGAACTCAGCAATCCTCCTGTCTCTGCCTCCCGAGTACTGGGATGACAGGCGTGAGCCACCACGCCCGGCACTGTGGTATGTGGTATTGATTGCTGGTGGGCGTGAGTCTCCATGCCCAGCATTGTATGTGGTTACCGGGGATCCAACTCAGGACCTTGCGCTTGCGAGGCAGGCGCCGGAACCACTGAGCTAAATCTCCGGCCTGTTCATTGAATACTTTTGTGCTGAATGTAATTATTATGAGGGCAAAGTTTATATTTTAAAAATTGTATTGAAACAATCTGAATCTTAAGAGCCTGCAAGCTGTAACACAAAAGGAAGATAGGGATCTGAGTCTGTGGTTGGTGGATGGAAATGGATACATGTGGGGAGTGTAGAACAAAGGAGGACTCAGCAGAGCTTATTAAAAGAAACTTCAGCCTATCTCACCCTCAGACCGGTGCACTAAGTATTTATTAAGGTCTGGCCCTGGTGCCAAGCAACTTCCATGTTGAAAATTTATTAAACGATATTTATCTAACTTTAAAAATTACTGTTGTCTCACCCTTAGTAGTCACACCAGAGCAATGTAGTCAATTAAGTGCATCTTCAATTATTCAAAGCCTCTCTTACAGAATTATTATACCTAAATATTGTGTTTTAATGAACTGTACTTAATTTTCACACCGTCAAGTGACTGTTATGTTACATCTTCTTCCCAGGGGTCTGAGACAGTCTGTCTGGCACCGCAGGAGACACGTGGTTTTAAATGTCATCTTCAAAGCCTCCTCCTGCTCCTGCTCTCTTTTCCTATGAAACTGGGCTCAGTAATGGCCTTTTTTATTTACTGCCTAAGATGCTAGAAAGTGAGACTGGGTGACGAGGGGAGAGCACCACAGCTAGTTAGCAAGTCAGGAGGTCTTTACCCGGGAAGGGAGGAACGGGAATCTGGAAATGATGGAACCCAGCCCCTGTGCTCTTGTGCTGTGTGAAAGGAAAGGGGCAACATAATGGCATCCTCCCCGGGGCTCCGGGCCCTGCGCATGGGGACCCGAACCCAGGAATGGTAAGGGAGGAAGGAAGGAGGAAAAAGGCACAGTTCAAACTCAGCACGCTGCACTTCACTGGACTCACCTAGAGGTCCCAGGCGGCGTCACGGCAAGGGACGGTCAGCGCCCTGTCTGCACCCCGCCCACATTCTGTGTGGCACGGGTGCCTCCCAGGACCCATGGGACTCATTCGCTCTCAAGCAGCAGGGCTGCAGATTCACCGATGGCCCCTGCAGCCTCCTCTGTCTTTCTCTCAGGGTTTCCCCTGGGAAAGGAGCTTCTTCCAGATGCCACGATGTTAACCCAAAATTAGATGTGGGGTTCTTTTATGCCCAACTTTTAGGGAAGATGTGTGTGTGTGTGTGTGTGTGTGTGTGTGTGTGTGTGATACCGGGGATTGAATTTGGCCCCTTGTGCTTCCAAGGTAGGTGAGGTACCACTGGAGCTGAATCCCCAGCCCAATTGCTCAACTTTTATAGGGCCTTATAGCATATAGAACTATTATGTATTGTAACATTGAAGGTACTTTATTGTTTCTTTTCCCTAACACTTATTCTCCAATATGTTTATCATCCAATTAATTTCATCTGTTTTTGCCATCTCCCTTACTAGAATATAAGCTCCATACACACAGCTTTTTGATTATTTTGCTCAGTAATGCATCTTCAGTGTCTGTCACACAAGTATTTGTGGGAAAACAGAGGAATTAATGATTGTTTGGCCAGGCCCAATTACCACTGGCACACTCACCCAATCAGTCATCCTCCTGAGCCCCACTGCCTTAGAAAGGATGTGTCAGGTCCCAGGCAGGGGTTTACTACAGATAGGATTTGTTTGTCTTTTTTTTTTTTTTTTGAGACAGGGTCTCACTTTGTAGTTCAGGCTGGCCCTGAGCTCACTATGGAGCCCAGGCAAGCCTCAAACTCAGCAATCCTCCTGCCTCTGCCTCCCGAGTGCTGCCACCATGCCTGGCATTTAGGATTTGTTTGTCTTTCATGCCCTCTATCCATCCAGTTAGCAGTGGGAGTCAAACTTGCATGGGCTCTTCATTTGCAATGTCATTGGTCACTGCAGTGTTAGCATGGACAACTAAGGGACCACACACTAGTATTTCTGTGCTTGACCCCCCCCAGAGGTGGGACAAGTCATTTCTGCCCAGAGCCTGGGGCATGCAATCACATGGGCACATGGGTTTCTGCCCACCTGCTAGGAGCGACTGGGAGGGACGAGGGAGTCGATGGAGCATGGAGGGGACAGAGTTGTCCCTTCCACACGTGCTTTGGCTCAGTCATACTCAGAATCATGTGCTGCTTGACCATATTTTTTTTTTTCTTTTTTGAGACAGGGTCTCGCTTTGTAGTTCAGGCTGGCCCTGAGCTCACTATGGTGCCCAGGCAAGCCGCTGCGAACTCAGCAATCCTCTTGTCTCTGCCTCCTGAGTGCTGGGATTGCAGGCGTGAGCCACCACGCCCAGCACTGTGGTATGCGGTGTTGATTGTTGGTGGGTGTGAGTCTCCACGCCCAGCATTATATGTGGTTACCGGGGATCGAACTCAGGACCTTGCGCTTGCGAGGCAGGCGCCGGAACCACTGAGCTAATCCTCTGGCCCATGCTTGACCATGTTTTGATTAAAAATGGACAGCGGAAAAGCCAGAGGATTCTAAGGAGCTAAAATATCCCTCTTGCCTATCGATGTCATCACCATCACCACAGTAATATGACTTGATAAGGATAATAAAAGACTTTGCAGCATGTAGGTATGTTTACCAATTTACTTTTCATGTTTTTCTTAGAGCTTTCTCCTGCTTGCAGACAAAGTTTACTACAAACCCTATAATGAGTTACGCAGGCAGTATCCCCACTCATCTTGTGTACCACTTCTTTGATTATATCACTTTCTCTTATGATGCTTGCTCAATGAAGGCACCCAACAACCCATCACTCAGCGTGTGTCCCGACGGTAAGGTGACATATGACTGTGAATACATGCGCCCCCCACACCCCTTCACATTTATGAATATCCATTTATGCCCACCAGGACTCATTTGTCCTCGCCAATACTTCTGCTAGCTGACCCAAACTCAACCACCTTGTATGCCAGTGCAGGATCCAGTAGATGCCCCAAACCACTCTCCCCACCTACTGTGTTTTTTCATAGCAAACCACGTCTAATTACACAGACTGCTCTCTTGTTCCCACCACAGGGAAGTGCGATTAGCACAGAGGGTCCCTCAGGGTGGAGTATGGATTTCAACCTTTAGAATTCGAGGAAACTTTTGTTATGTTAAAAAATACTTTAGACTCCCTGTATATTAACAGCAGTGTTTGCGTTAATTGTAGATGGAGCAAATACTCCAGGCTTAAAAAGCTAGCATGAATTTGGTAATTCCCAGCATCTGTATCCATTAGAAACATAGCTGTGTATTGGTATAAAAGCATGCAATGTATTGCAGACGGTGCTCAGAGCACACAGCGAGTCAAGGGTTATTCACAATAAAGCCACGGCCTGTGAATTGGAGCCACTGAGTAGAATAGTGCTAATGAGCGAGGCAGCAAAGTCCAGAGAGGCTTTCATTTCCTCCCTCATTTGCTGCCAGACGAAAGCCAACTGAATGGCATGAACGTAATGCCTTGTTCTGAGAGTGGCTGCATTTGTTTGTCTGTGAGCTCCTGTGAGTAGCGGTGCTTCAATTTAACTGCATTGCGTGTTCTCTCCTCACGGACAAACCCCATTTGCAATATAGATCTTGGCTTGCAACTAATAGAAACTGATATGTAGGAAATGTGATCCATTATCTCCCCTGCTGTGGTCTGCTCACCTCCAGGATTTCATTTCAGATTTGCGAGTATCCAAAGATGCTAACGTTGTGGCAAGGATTTTCTGAAAATGAAAAGAACTCATTCAGTGATATCTGCTAGATACGGGAAGAGATTCCACGGCCTCTGGGTGTGAAGTGTCCAGAACACAAACCCTGAACTCCTGGGCTTTTTGTCTATTCTTGTCTCCGTTCTACCCTTGACCGTCCTAGGCCGCCTTCCCGGTCAGTCTAGGGGAATGTCAGCCTAGTGTCTGTCTCTGCCAAGAGCAGCGAACGCTGGTCTTAGAAGATTTCTAGAAGTCCCCACACCCTCTGTCTACTCAAGGTCACTTATTCCTTCAAGATTTCATTCGAATAGGTTCAAGTCCATCCCCGCATACACTCTGTGGCATGTGTGTGGGCCCGCATGACTGCACTCACCTTTACTGTTAAGATTTCCTGTTATCTGTTGTGTGACCCACATTGAGGCTGAGTGGGAGACTGTTTCTAGTGGGTGCAGTATGGCTGGCTGGGCTGTGACACTAGGAAGGTACCTCATGGGCTAGAGTTTCGGCTGTGGGTACTTCCCTTCTTTCAACCCAGCATCAGTGTCAGCACTGCCCCCTCCACTCAGTCCCCCACACTCAGTCCCAGCCTGGAGACAATCTCTCTCTGTTCTTCTCTCCTTTATTTCCGCATGCAACCAGCCCATGACTCTCTCTTCATGTGACTCATTCTCTAGTCTGCTCCCTTATCTACAGAAGATTTCCCCAAGACTTTCAGCATATTCCAGGAGCTATAAGTAGTACTGAGCCATGTATACTCTGTTTTATCCTATGCATAATCTATCCTAACATCCCATGATAAAAGTTTAATTAAAGTCAATAATAATAAATAATGATCAACAGTGATAGCAGAATAGATCAAGTACACTAACACAATGAAAATTATTTAGAATGACAAATTGTTTACTTCTGGAACTTTCCATTTAATATTTTTGTACCACAGATAACTAGAGGAAAGTGAAACCATAGAAAGTGAGACTAAGGATAAAAGAGGATTGTCATACGTTCCTTCTTTCAGATGGTCCTCAGCATTCAGATCTCTAATAAGTTCTTCATTAGTCCACCAGTGTGGTCATAGATGCACTTATTCGCTTTTACAAATCATCATGATTTCTGTGGTTAGGGAATAGTTGGAACTTGCTCTATCCACATAGGTATCCCCTGTACAATGAGAAACTCAGTATCCATTCTCATGCCTCCAGAATCTTTGGTCACAGGTTCTAGGCCCTCTGTCTTTCGAGATCTGGATCATCCTAATGACATTTCTGAATGTTCTGTCTTTTATCTCTCTGAATCATCTCTCTGGGTACCACATGACCTCCGTGGGTATTTCTCCAATTTCTTCACTCCCCGCAATGCCAGTGGGCTAAGAATGAAGTACAACACTGAGGATTTGGAGCCAAGTGGGGAGTTTCTGAGAGCTGCATAGTGGGTGACGTCACATGAGGTGTTAGAAATCCTTGTGTGCAAAACTCCATTGAATTCCCTTTGGTATAAGTAACTGCCATGGGTATTCTGACTCCTTTGGGGTCCAGACTGCTGACTTTCTCATGTTCTCTGGCTGAGGCTCTCAGGTCCCACATCCTTGTGTATTTCACACACAGCAGATAGTCCCTGATTTGTTGGAGTTTACATCTTCCAAGTTGTACACACAGTGGCTGTCTTTCAAAATCAAAATATACAAATGAGTGTTTGCGACCAGGTACATTCATGGTTGTGGAAAGAGCTCACGATCTTGTGATGTTGTTCTCTCTAGAGTGGGATCCTTTTGGTCCTGCATTTTCCCAGATGGTTGCACAAGGACTTCTGAGTCTATCTGGTTAAACTCCCCCATTTGATGCTTGAATTCCTCCCATAGTAACCGGAAATATCAGAAGCACTGCCTCTAGTGTCAGTGTTGGCTTACTTTGTTTCACTGCCTAATAAATTTATGCATCTTCTTAATGCTTCAGGTTCCTATGGAACAGTATCCGCCTCCCACCATTGTTGCAAAGATAAAATGGTGTAGGGATGCACACTGCTCTGCACAAAGACTGCCACAGACTTGTTCTCTGAAACATGTTCACTATGACAGTTTTCATCAGTGAGCAAACCTGATGGATGATCAGCCCTTGAATTTGCTTGTTTATAGCTATTTTCCATGGCATGCTACTCTTGGTAGCTGGAGACAAAAATCCTACTTGAACTTTTATGAGCAGCAGTGCCTGTAGTTGTCTCTCTAGAGACAACTAGACACTGTGATTTGTGTCTAAATTTCCCCCAAAGCCTCGTGTAGTCATAGGTGGGCCATTTCAAAGGTAGCTCAATCTAGAGCGTGTGCTGCTGAGATGAGGGGCGTTGTGATTACTAAATGAGCCCACTTATTGGCTTGGCATAGTACTGGGTGGGATTAAGGGTGCCCCACCCTTAGTGTTACTGGGTGGGAAGTCAGGATAAAAATATAGGGACAGAAAGAGGGCTACTGTGGTCATTTGTCACTGTCTTGTCCTTTGTTTCTTATTCCTGGTGCTGTTGTTGTTGTTTGTAATCTGCTGTAACAATCCCCTCTGCCATGCCGCCCAGCCTTGGGGCCACCTGGTTATGGACTGAAACTTCTACAAACTGCAAGCCAAAAATAAACCTCTGCTCCTTTACTTTAGGTGTGAGGTGTTTTGTCTCAGCAGCAAGAAAAAGACTAGATTTTGCAAAACTACAGAATTTCTAGGTCTGTGGTTGAGAGAAAAGAAGTGGGAAAGGGACATCTTGCGCAGCACCTTCGATACTCACAGCATCCTCAGCTTTGTGGGGTGCTGAGAGGGCATGAGGCCGGCCCAGCAAGGGACTTTGCAAAGTCTTTCTGATGCCAGAGCTCGACTTCATACAGTGGTGACTCAGGGCAACCACAGCATGGCATCCTTCTAGGGGAAAGCCAAGCATCAGTCGGAGCCTCTCTGCTTCCCCAGGGTGCCTCCTGCACCCAGCACTGGCTGTTGGCAGCAGCAGAGGCTTAGAAGCTGGCAGATGGCATGTGTCTGCTGTAGAAGGATTCCCAGTTCTGTTCGCAGCCCCCTAGGATACCACTGATGTTCCCAAGAAAGGCTGTGAAATTCTCAGATAATTCTTAAAACATGATTAATTTGGATACATTTTAAAATAATAAGTGCTAGACAGGGCTGTGTTGGGAAACACTGGTTGCAGAAAGAAGCCAGGAAGAGAAGCAGCAGCCCTGTTTCCCTGCCCTCGGAAGAGTAGGGAGGACCCTCACACTGGCCAAGTGCTCGATTCTGCTCCAGAGACCTGGAAACCCATGGCGGGCTGTGGGTGGTGCAGGAACCTGGCTCCAAGCTGCTGGGAGGCTGTGCCGGACCCTGCTGCTGCTGAGGGACGGGGCTTGCAGACCAGGGGCCCGGGAGCTGGAGGCGTCTACGCCAACGCCAATGTGGCCTCCCACGCGTCCTCTCTTGCGAGGAGTTGAGGGGCTGAGACCTTTATGTTCTTCCATCTCGCCCTTTGTCATCACAGGTCCTTTTTCTTTGCCTCCTCAGTTTTCCTCATCTTTCTCCTTCCTCTTCTATTTCCCTGATCTCTTTCTCTACGTCTTTCTTTCCAGCCCTTTTAAGTGATAGAAATGCTGTCTCCCGGGCCAGAGGGTTAGCTCAGTGGTTCCGGCGCCTGCCTCGCAAGCGCAAGGTCCTGAGTTCGATTCCGGTAATCACATACAATGCTGGGCGTGGAGACTCACGCCCACTGGCCATCAATACCGCATACCACCGTGCCGGGCGTGGTGGCTCACGCCTGTCATCCCAGCACTCGGGAGGCAGAGATAGGCGTATTGTTGAGTTCGAGGCTTGCCTGGGCTACACAGTGAGCTGAGGGCCAGCCTGAACTACAAAGCGAGACCCTGTCTAAAAGAAAAAAAAATGCTGTCTCCCAGGCCAAACAGAGGTGTGTGTGTTGGATCTTCCTGCCCACCCTCATCATCCTTTCCGAAAGCACCGCCTCTCCTTCTACTTCATCCTTGGAGCTCTTGCCTTTTTCTCCACTTTTGCCTCTGTCCCAGTGTCCCCTGTCCTCACTGCCAAGCCACTCTCCCTCCCCATTCTTCCTCTCATTCTCCTCCTTCTCCACCCGGCTCGCTCCCCTTCTTCTTCTTGCTCTGTACCCCATCCTGTGGAGTCTCCATTGCTATCCACGATCCTGTGATTGTTCCCGTGTGTTTGGTTTCTAACCTGTGTCCTGTCTCTGCTCCCTGCTGTCACCTCTCTGTCTCTCCCTGGATCATTCTTCTCCTTCTCCCCTCCTACCTTCTCTTTCATCTTCTTCCTCTGGATGGATCCTCCCTTTTGCTCATAGCTGTGTCTATGTCTCTCTTCTGTGAACTTTCGCACTGGAGGAAAGGCATTGGTTCTTAGTCATCTGGGAGAAACCGAGGCCTGGGGGTCTGAATGACATCAACGGAGTGAGAGGTCAGCTTTTATCTCTTGGTCAGGGAATGTTGGCTTGATCCTACATAGACTTGCAGCCAAATAGCTTCCTTCTCTACATTCTTGCACACACCAGAGCAGCATAAAGAGGGGCTGGCAACTGTCCCCTGTACCCTAGAACACTGTTGGCTGGGAGTTAACTACTGGCTGCACTGTCCAAGTGGATTGTCCAGAGAGAGGTAATGAGTGGTTCCTGATCCAACCTGAGAGTGTCAGCACACAACCCTTGGCACTATGGTCTCCTACAGTCTCGTAGCCTTGACAGATGGGAGATGGGGATTCAGTCTGTGTGTATTTTCTCCTTCCTGAGCTTCATGTGACCACCTCACTACATCCTCCCATCATCACACTCTTTTTCTTCAAGGTCTAAAACAAATAAATGCCTTCTTCTCCTCCCAGTCTTTCCTGATTTCTTTACACTTTCTCTCTTCCAATTTTCAGGAACTGTCCCATACTAAATCTGGAGAAACATGGTTTCTCTTCCCATTTTACTTCCCTCTATTCCCTGAAAATGTCTACTTTTCTATTTGTTAGTGACTAATTCCTGATAGAGTTTTCGGAATGGTTGAATTTGTTTCTTCTCTGTAATTTGCAATTTTTCTTAAGTTAGCCCCTCTTAGTAACCCAGGCATGGATGATAGGGGCAGCCTGGCTGGACTTCCCTTGTCTACCATGTCAACCACTCACAATGTTCTCTCATTTTTTTGTTGCCAGTGTCCCCCACTGTCAGCCTATGTTCTACACTGTCATGAAGCCCTTCTGTCATCACTAGTTCAAAAGGTCTCAGTCTCTATCCCACGTAAGGTGTGAGGCCAGTGTCATTCCCCAGGTCTCTGAGAATTATGTAGCTCTTACATTTCTTCTGGTCCTAATGCTCAGTCTTATCCTCATGCTTATCTGTCAGAAGAAGACTAGCATCCCTAAAGGACCACTACCACAAGGAAGTGTATGGCACAGCATTTTGGGGTTTGGGAATGAGTGGGGAGTATTAGATAATAATAGTGCATAGAAAAAACTTAAGTTTAAATATTAAACATATCTGATCTTTGTGGAGAAAGTTTCCTTTTTTTTTTTTTTGCTTTTTGGAGATAGGGTCTCGCTTTGTAGTTCAGGCTGGCCCTGAGCTCACTATGGTGCCCAGGCAAGCCGCCGCGAACTCAGCAATCCTCCTGTCTCTACCTCCCGAGTGCTGGGATTACAGGCGTGAGCCACCACGCCCGGCATTGTGGTATGTGGTGTTGATTGTTGGTGGGCGTGTCTCCACGCCCAGCATTATATGTGGTTACCGGGGATCGAACTCAGGTCCTTGCACTTGCGAGGCAGGCACCGGAACCACTGAGCTAACCCTCCAGCCCAGAAGTTTCCTTTTAAAGCTTTAAACCATTTTTATTTCAGACCAATTCCAGACTCTCAAAAACCTATAAAAATGGTATAAAATCATCTCAAGAATGGTCCACTCAACTTTTTCAATTGTTACCATCACATACAACAACTGCAGAATAATGCAAATAAGGCCATCAGCATTGATTTGTTTTGCAAACTTCTTCTCATTAATACCTATGGCATGCTCCAGGGTCCAGTTCAGGGTCATATGCTATATTTAATTATCACACTTCCTTAGTTTCTTTCAAATAGTCTTTCATGACCTGGACACTGTGGAAGAGAGTAGCTATTCTAGTGAGCATTTTGTCACCATAACAAGATGCCTGAGATGGTTAAATTATGCAGAAAAAGTTATGCATTCTTGGCATGAATGCAACAAAAAGTGATAGTATGTCTTCCATATGCCCTATCAGGAGAAACTCCATGCGAGTTGTATCTCTACCTGTTATGCTAACTTTGAACACCTGACTGAGATGGTCTCTGTCAAGTTTCTCAACTGTAAGCTTACTAATATCCCCTTGGCACTTAATATAGAGTCTGTGGGAGGATGCTTTGGGATTGTATAAATATTCTGCTTGTCCTATTTTGCCGGCTAATTTTAGCATCCATGGATGACTCTTGACTGAAGCAATTATTACTATAGTATTAGACAAGTGGTGATTTTTCTGTCATTCCTCCTACTTTTATTAACTGAAATTCCATTCCCCTAGGGAATGTCTTTTCTTTCTATCCCATGCATTTATTTAAACACGTTTTTATTAAACAAGTTGAGTATCCCTTGTTTGAAATGCTTTGGACCAGACATGTTTCGAATTGCAAACATTTTGATTTTAGAATGTTTGTATATACAAAATGAAATATCTTGATGAAGGGGTCCAAGTCTATATATGAAATTTATTTGTTTCATGTGTACCTTATGCACATGGTAAAATTACATGGTATATAAAATTATAATTTTATATAGTATTTTTAGTACAATTTCATTTTGACACTGATCAGACACATGAGATCAGGTGTAACATATAATTTCCCACTTGTGACATCCTGTGGGCTCTCAAATCATCGCAGAAGGGGATGCAGATTGGATTTGAGATTTTCAGGTACGGATGCTCAACCTGTATCAATATGGGTTTGTGGACACATTTTATTCCATGAATTATAGTCTATAATCCATTCTAATCACACACACACACACACACACACACACACGGCTGCTTCAACTCCAGTTTATCTCCAATGGAAACTAGTCTGCTCTGTGCCTGTGGCAGATCTATTCATTCTCTCCCCACCATTTCATCTCTGGGTAAAAATGCTTCTCCTGCCCCATGTTCTCTTTGGGCATCACATTCTCATCCCAAGGTTTCTTTTTGCCCAGAAGCTGACTTCTCTTATCTCCTATGCCCATGTCTTATTCAGTTAAGCCAGTTACCCCAACACCTTCCTTTGTTTGCAAAACCAGTTCAGGAATAGGTATGTGACACTGATATGTAATAGGGAGTGATGGGAAGAAGGCTTTTCAGTGGACTAAAAGACCCACAGAACGCTTGTCCTCCACTCCCTGGATGGTGGGGTACACAAAAGAAACCTTGTACTGCTGCAGACATTTTGATACCATGGAAGAAGTCAGAGGAAAAACAGATAGGACTGGGTCCTGATGATACTGTTGAACCATTGGATCTAACTGACATAGAAACCTGATCTCAGATAGTCTTTGTATTATTTGGGTCAGCTTGAGTTGAGTTTCTTGACTTGCAACATGAAGATCTCTGGCGGGATCAAGCTCTTTGGAGGTCTGTGCTGATCTGACTCTCCTCTTCCAGCTCCTCTGTGACACTTCGTTCCAAGAGAGTGAACAAGGCATTCGCCCTGCTAACAAGATCCTATCACTAGAGCAGTACTGACTTGCACATGTAGGGGGCTTTGGAACCAAACATATGGGTGTATTGATCTCATCAGTGATTCTCAAAAGCTGTGTAACACTGAACAGATTAACTCACCTCGCTGAA
Organism: Thryonomys swinderianus; assembly: GCA_004025085.1. Lineage (NCBI taxonomy): Eukaryota > Metazoa > Chordata > Mammalia > Rodentia > Thryonomyidae > Thryonomys > Thryonomys swinderianus. The sequence goes on along the minus strand of PVIC010002012.1, from coordinate 37,654 downwards.
TTTAAGTTTTCTTCTTTGAAAAACAGGACAAAAAAATGAATTGCTTCCTTTTAGGGGCCTTGTGAATGAAGCAATGCATATAAAACCAAGCCAAAAATAGAAGCATAACTAGATTTTGCCCCCATATTTCCCCTTCTTGCCTCTTTGTCTTGGATTGTGCATTTTTGTGCATTGGGCCTTAAAGAAGAATCTGGTCCTCTGGATATTAATAGCTTAGACTTAGAATCTCAGTGAATTTTTGAAAGGAAAACAAATCCCCATTGCCAGAAAAGATGAACAACTCAGCCATTTGCTAAGCCAAATATTAGTTTAGTGGTGTCCAGGGAGAGCAAGCAGCACTGAGGACTGTTTGTGTTTTGCATCCTTCCAGGAGCTGCCAAATGTATTGCTGAGAACAAACAGCTTTGGGGGAGGGAGTGAGGAGGAAAGTCGCCCTGGAGCTGTCCTACCCATCTGGTCTCCTGGCCATCTTGTAACATCATTTATCCCATTTCTGCCCTGTCTGTCTTTAGGCTCATATTCTGGCAGCTAGCACCAGACCCTGAACCTGGCTTCTCTGATCTTTTACCACATCTACTGCCTTGCACTGGTCAGACTGGCTATTAATTCAGGCAAATGTTGAGCAGCATCAAGGGAATTCAAGCCCCACTTTTGAGATGCGTTACACATTCTAGGCCAGGGTTTGTTAGTGGCAGCACTAGTGACACTTAGGGCTGATAATACCCTATTGCAGAGGGCTATCCACTGAAGGGTGTTTCATACCATCCCTGCCCACTACCTCCCAGATAACAGTAGCACTGCCTTCTCTGAGTAGTGACAACCAAAACCTCGGGTCCTTTGGGAGAAGACATCGCTGCTGGTTGAGAGCCTTTATCAGTGAAGAATGCTGGAATTAGCTGTGTCTTAGTTTAAAGCTTGGTTCTATTACTCACCCACTGGGATATTTGACTGGTCAACTTAACCTCTCTGAGCGTTAGTTATATAGGTGGACAACAGCAACCACAGTAGGGCCTGTTTCACAGGATACTTGTACAGGAATGAGATGAGATGAAGGGCTGGGTACCCAGGCTTCTCGGTACCCATTAAACTTTTGGGTTGACTGCAAACCCCACAAGAGCAAGAGTCATACCTGTATCATTCACTGTTGTGTCCCCAGCAGCCAGAACAGGGTCTAGTGTAGAGTCAGAGGAAATAAATGTTCTTGGGCTACAATGCACCTCGCTGAAGTTACACTTCAGTGCTACTTAAAGCTCTTGACAAATCTTGTTACCTCTGAGGGAGGACATTTCTTCTCAGTCTTAGTTTTACATACTTATTCAAAGCTCACAGTTTCTTCCTTCTCTCTCTCCAAGACTCCATAAAGGGGAAGCCCTGGAAAGGTAGCTCTTGTCTGAGTCCAATAGGTTTCCTACTAGGATCTTCTCCCTGTTTCTATGGCTGACCCCTAGGTCACATTCTATCCCCAGGTCAATTTCATTGGCAGAGGACAGATGACTGACATGTCTTGAGTCCAATGAGAGAGTGAATCCTTTTCTTGCTCAAATGACCAGATTTGTTTACCTTAGGAAGTTCCTTTAGATGATTCCTAGTCATGTTAATTATCGATGTTGACATACTTCTCACCGTTTCTGTAATGTAAAGCCTGGTTTAAGAAATGGGGCCTCCAGAATTACTTCTGGTAGAGGACATTTCACCCTAGTAATATGTGTCAAGACTTTGGCAGACAAGACAGTTTCCTTCCTTTGAGGGGACTGACAATGAGGGAGGGAAGTCAAGGTGAATATGGTGACAATTAAGAATACAAACATTGGGCCGGAGGGTTAGCTCAGTGGTTCCGGCGCCTGCCTCGCAAGTGCAAGGTCCTGAGTTCGATCCCCGGAAACCACATACAATGCTGGGCGTGGAGACTCACGCCCACCAGCAATCAACACCACATACCACAATGCCGGGCGTGGTGGCTCACGCCTGTAATCCCACCACTCCGGAGGCAGAGACAAGAGGATTGCTGAGTTCGCAGCGGCTTGCCTGGGCACCTTAGTGAGCTCAGGGCCAGCCTGAACTACAAAGCGAGACCCTGTCTCAAAAAGCAAAAAAAAAAAAAAAAAAAAAAAAAAAAAAAAAAAAAAAAAAAAAAAAAAAAAAAAAAAAAAAAAAAAAAAAAAAAAAAAAAAAAAAAAAAAAAAAAGAATGCAAACATTATGTACTATAAATATGTACTAATAAATTAATTTTTTTAAAAGTAATTTTAAAAAGAACATGTAAGTTCCAAACTGGTGAAAAAGAGTTGGGTATGGTGGTACACCCTCGAAGTCCAGCACTCTGAAAGGCTGACACAGGAGAATCACAAGGTCAAGCCCAACTTGGGCAATTTAGTGATTTACAAAATGCAACCTCAAAAAATAAATAAAATAAAATAAAATAAAAGGTTGGGATTGTAACTCAGTACCAAACCTCAGTACCACACACACACACACACACACACACACACACACACACACACACATTTCTGATGATGAGAAGTTGTGAGTGGAGGTGGAGAAGTTCAGGAGCCCAGTGCTGTCCTCATAATCCCCACTTCTCTGTCCCATTCACCTCCACTCCACACCCTGATTCAGGCCTCACGCTGCTGGGCTTGGAATGTCCCCACTAGCTCCAACTACTCTCCCTGTTCCCATCATCTGTGAATCCATCTCTGCAGAGACACCAGGGTGATTTTTTTAAAAACGCTAACATGATTCTATCACAGCAGGCCCAGAATCTGTTTTGAGTTTATCATAGTGTTATCTGTAATTATGGAATATCAGAAGCAATTGGTGAATGACTAAATATATAGTGGTAGAAATATTTCATACCATTAAAACTCCTGGTTTTAAAGATTAATTAGAGATACAGGGAAATATTTGTAATGCCATGAGAAAAAAAATCCCTGAATTCAAAAGTATTTGATGTGATTCAGATTTAGAAAATGCATATTAGTACATGGTTGCAAGGCTGAAATTAGATCTGTCAGAAGAGCTTGGCTTGGCAACCCTGCCACACAACCAGTACACCCCATGGCTCCAGAAAAGTAACCCAGGCGACTTCTAGTTGGAAAGACACAGGAGATTTTCAAATTTCTTTTAGACTATAAACTTTATGAGGCCAAATATGATCTTTCAGTCTTGCTTGTTAATTTCTAGTCTTAGCAGAGCACTTAGTGTACAAGAGGCAGGCACGCAGAGAACTTGGTGAGTGGAACTGAGCATGGTGGTTTATAAGTCCTGCACTTTGCCTAACGATGTTGTTATAGGCAGAGCTATTCTAGAAGCAGACACTGAGCCAGGACTGCGTGCACGTGGTGCATGTGGTGCCCAGGGTAGGAGACGGAGTAAGGAGTCAAAGCAAGTGTTCTCAAGCAGGTGGCTATGTGGGCAAAGCTGGTTGTGTCCCATTGGGGAGCTTGGGGAGATGGGGCAGCACATGTTTTTCAAGTTGCCATCAGTCAGCTGTGGTAGCACATGCCTGTAATCCCAGAACTCTTGGAGGCTGCAGCAGGAGGAGCACAAAGTTGAGCCCAGACTGGACACATTAGTGGTTTAATGAGATCTGTCTGAAAATAAAAAACTTTTTAAAAAGGCCTGGGATGATGTAGCTTATTACAAAGGCTCTAGTTTCAATCCCTACACAATAAAAGAAAAAAAACGTAAGAAGAAAAGATTCACCTGGACCCTCCAGTGTCCAGTTCCTTCATCTTCTGGGCTGTAGGTGGTACCACTGAGAGCTGAGCACGCGTGTCTGCAGTAGACACAACTGTGTACCTGAAGGGCAGGAGCCGCGTGGATGTAGGTCCTGGCTAGGTTCTGCTAAAAATATGGTTATTTGGAAATGATAAGAAAAATGTTTTCAAAAGATTAGCATGTAACTTATTGGCCTTGGGGAAGTGATTTAATCTCCCTGAGACTCAGTTACTTCACATTCAAAGCAGAAACAGTAAGACCAGCCTCGCCTCCTTTTGTGTTTGGTAGGGAGTGTGTGTATGTGTACCCATGCGTTTGCATGCGCATGAGCATGCGCATGCGCTTACTATGGATTAAATGTTTGTCTCTCTAACATCTAAAATGTTGTATGTTAACCCCTAGTGTGACTATGTTTGGAGACAGAGCCTATAAGGAGGAGATAAAGGATAAGGGATGTCATAAGGAGGTATCCTAATCCAATGGGCAGTTGCCCTTGCAGGGAGAGGAAGAGACCTCAGAGTCCACCCTCAGACCACACAGGCCACCTGAGCACACAGGGCAGAGTGTCTGTGCGGGTTCTTCCTTGGGCCTGGCGGGAGGGCCCCTCAATAACCTGATCTATATTCAGAATGACTTCTTCTAAGCCCTAACTCTCTGTCTCTGAGGCAAGCGTGTGGGTCTGACTCGTTTTTGCCAGAGGGAGTTCTTTTGCAGGAAGCTCCCTCATTCACTACATAAATGGATGCATAAGACCTTGAAGCTGGCCCTGAGATGACTAAATTATAGGCCAACTCTAACTTGGACTGAAACTGGGGCATCTCCTCTATAATGCACTGTCACAGCATGTACCATCTGGGAAAACCTGTGAGCTCTGAAGCTGTTTACAGGCTTCCTTGCTATTTGTCTTTGGCAAGTCAATCTTCTTAAACCTTAATTTTCTCATCTGTAAATGGGGATAATAATAGCATTTTCCTCTTTGGATTAGGAGGGATTAAACACAACTTTTCATGCAAAGTACTTACTATGTATCTGGTAAGTAATAAGCTTTCAATACATTTTAACTGCTGTTAAAATAATAACACTGTTATTATTTACTATTTTTATTAGGGAAAAAACACCATTTTCCTCACAACAGGGCTGCAGTATTAGAATTTGCTGAGCATGTCTCACTCAAATTAACATTTCCAAATAAAAAGTGAAGCTGAAAACAACCCTGAATATCACCAAGGTCAAGATCTGCCTGCAAGCCAACCTGGAAATTTACAAGCCTCTTACTCAGTTCTGTTTCTTGGCCCTCCATTCTTCTCCTGCCCAGGTTTGAACATTCTGTGTGGCTGTCCTCTCTGTCCCCTGTTTGTAACTCAGGTGTGGCAGGTTCAGGGAAGACTTGGTTCCCAGGAACAAGAAAGCCAATATCCCCAGGAATCTAGGGTGACCAACCACCTGGATTTGCTCGGGGCTTTTCGTTTTAGCTGTTTGAGTCCTGTGTCCCAGGAAAGTTCTCTTTTCTAGGCAAAGGAGGATAGGCAGTGATCTTACTGAGGTCCAAGACAAATGTGGTGCCCAGGTTGGACATACTCAGGCAGAACTACCAGAAAATGCAGGCTGACAGTGGTGCACAAAGTGTTCACTCCATCCCAGCATCTTCTCTGCTCTGAAGCACCAGGATTTCCTTCTTGGAAAAGTGCCCTTGGAGCCATCTTGGGAAGACGACCACAGCGTCTGCTGAGTCCATCAAGCAGGCTGTCAGAACCATGGCATGAACAAATGGCTGCTCTTCTGGGCTCCCCGGTGCCTTGAGGAGGTGCACTGGAGCCAGGAGCCCTGTTGGGAGTCTGTGCTGAGGGCTATTGGGCAGGAGGAAAGGGCATTTCCCAAAGAAAGCTAGCAACCCACCTTCCAGCCATTCCCCGCCAATGATCCCAAAAGGGTCACAACATCCCTTAAAGATATCATAACTTGCTGGACTTTGGAGCCTCTACTTCAAAGTCCCTGTTAAGTCCAGTTTGTCCAGTCAGTGGCTGGGTGGTCAGTCTCTAACTCCTCTCTTTAAGGGGGTCACAGGAAAGAGACAGCAGAAAGTGAGAAAAACAAAGGAGAGCAGATTTCTACTGTGGACATGAAAAGGGAGGCAGGAAGGTAGAGGAATCGAGATGGAGACTGACTATCCTGTGCCTGAGCCTCACATCCTAGCACTGAGTAGCTCGGGCCATAGAGTTGCCTTCTGTTGGCTACATGCCAATCACTAACTGAGCTGTGACTCTTGATTGTCATTAAAGACTGAGACTGCCTAGTCATCGACTCTTGACCTTTGACTTCTAGGCAGCTACTAGGAGAGCTGGCCGTGGCTTTTGTCTATGAATCTGAGAGCAGACAATGTAGTTCTGTGTTCACACACCAACTCAGGTGCTTTCCCCAGTGTCTATCACTGCCCCAATTACTAGCAAATTGCTAACACTCTTAGAAACAACTCTTTCTGCATATTAATTCAGCCGCGCACATGTTCATCAGGTAACCTGGGCCCCCACGTGCCCCCTGGTGTGATTTGCTCTGCAGAACCAGGTAATTTCCTTGCTAGACTTTGGTGAAAAGTTGAAAAGCAGTGTCAGCTTCTCCTGCTCTTAATTAGGGCTGGGCTTTCTCCAGTAAATCACGGATCATTATCAATGAGCTTGTAATTTTATGTCCCCGAATCAGAGACTGATGATTAAAGAGAAAGAGGCTGCAATGCAGGTCTGACCTGAGAGCAGCGGGCATTCTTTTCATCTCCACAATCTATCCCACTGTGACCCTTTTACACAGCTTCACTGACACTCCCCCAATTGCAGCGTCCCCTTCTCTTTAGCAATGGAAGCCCCACTTCCTCTTGATCATCAGCAACATGTTTGACAGTGGTCAACCTTCTGGCTGGTGGGGAGTGAGTTTGTGGCTTGTCTGAGGCCTAAGCCTTGGTTGAAAGAGGGAATATAGGAGTCTGAGAACATTCTTTGTGCTGTCATGTTCTCTCTTGGTTCTCCAAACCTAGAGATGCACCTGATGCTCCTGCCTGGGCCAGTGTACATAAGGATAGTTCATTTTCCCCCATAGAACCCATGTCAGCATGGCAGAGGCCCTACCCCAGCCTGGCTCATGATGCTTGGCCAGGCCCCTAAAGCCTGTGCCTTTCTGTGGGGGCATATTATTAGTTCTACCCTCTTTGTTCCTGCAGAGCACCTTACTTCCTTTTCTTTCAGTACAGCTGTTCAGGGAACATCTTCCTCCACTTCCCAGAATGCTGAGATTGGTTCCAGCCCACCCATGTTTTTTCTTGTCTCCTGGTTACAACACATGGTTTAGGAATGGACAGGCGATCTGAATAATTCAAGGAGGCTGGCTATGTTGTAATATTAGAGAAGGGAAGTACTTTCTTTGCTGCAGCTGGTTGCTCTGCTGGGGGAGGGTAATGAACTGTCAGAAGTGTTTGGTTTGATGGCTGGATTTAAAGATCACTCAGTGGGTGACATTTACAGACAAGAACTGAATACTTACCATGTACCTAGTATTGTGATACTATGAGGACAGACAAGGAGCTTCAGATATTCTTTTTTTTTTTTTTTTTTTTTTGAGACAGGGTCTCACTTTGTAGTTCAGGCTGGCTCTGAGCTCACTATGTAGTCCAGGCAAGCCTCGAACTCAGCAATTCTCCTGTCTCTGCCTCCCAAGTGCTGGGAGTACAGGCATGAGCCACCATGCCTGGCACTGTGGTATGTGGTATGTGATACTGATTGTTGGTGGGCGTGAGTCTCCACAACCAGCATTGTATGTGGTTACCAGGGATTGAACTCAGGACCTTGCTCTTGCGAGGCAGGCACTGGAAACACTGAGCTAACCCTCTGGCCCAAGCTTCAGATATTCTTGAAAAGGTTGTCTTGAAAGGACAACTTATACAGTCAACTGAGGAAGAAATATTGGTCAATTACAAATACATAATATGTGGATAAATCAAAATATACGGGAAATGTTTAAATTTTTTAAAAAACTATATCACAGTAAAAGACACACTGCCATTAATTCCCCTCAAAATACTGTCCTTCACTTCAAATCACTTGTATCTTCATTCTTGACACCTTCTGAGACTACTCTAGAAATCCTCTTCTGTGACATTGGGAGGTGCGATAAAAAATAACAGTGCTGTCAACGGCTGTCCTACAGAAAGGCAGGCTCAGGTACATAAAAACACTACCGGATGTCCTCATCCACCTTATTCATGAGACCTAGCATCATGCAGCTGCGAGGTCTTCCCCAGAGTAAAGATGACCATGAAAGGTATACACTCTGACACAGTTCAGGGCACGGAGGTGTCACAACAGAGTGATTAAAGACACCCACAAAGGGAGACTTTCAGAATCGCTTCAGGAAGTGACGACAAGGGTCGGATGAGTGCATTGTAAGTGAGAAAGAATATTTTGAGAGAGATAAATGGCAATTTGTCTTCTGTTGAAATAATTTTTAAAAATTCATTTTATCTGTCAATTATGCCTGGGGAATTTCCCACATGGAAACTCCTGGCCTGTTCAAGTCCGATGCAAAAGATGCTCTAAGCGACCTGGTTCTTGCCTGCAAGTCTTTCTTGTGTAATGGGGCCCTTTCAGCCCTCAGATGGCTTTGGTGTCTATCCTGCCTTGGCCCTGCTCTCGTACAGTCATTGTTGTCTCTGTGCTCACATCTGTCCCCAGGACATCGTGTGATATAGTAACCAGAGCAGTGGGGTTAGACATGGGAGACCTAAGTCTCAATCTGTTTGGGTCACTAACTAAATGACTCAGAAAAAGTGACATAACGAAGAATGAACTTTCATTTCTGGAATGTTCTCCCCCCAGACGCCCCAGTGTCTCTGAGCATCGCATAGGAACGACTGCAGGTTACAGTGAATTTGTTATCAGGTGCCCAGTTCTTATGAAGTCATGTTCCAGCTATCAAATACCCCACCAGCTGGAGACCGTCATGCTTGTTGCTATGTCTTTTTCCAACATCCTCTCTCTAGTTGCTGTGAACTTAACCCAGAGTGCGCTGGAAGTGCGCATTGCCTCTCTTCTGAGTGGCACGACACGTCACATTTTCCTTTGTACACTGAGGTCAATAACAGATTGAAGTCAGCAAGGACTTCCTTGGATTTTCAGTTTTTGAAACTTAAGAAAATCGGGACCTAGACCACCAAATTGGGCAAATAAGACGATGGTCCCATATCTAGTGTTATGACAAAGAGCCCTATGGAAGAAAAGCTATGAGTAACCTTACAGTTGAACCCTAGCCAGAACAGTGGTGCATAATGATGTGTGCAGAGTAAAAGCTACAGCGTTGTACAGTTGTTAAGGGGGACTATACCCAGGCTCAGTCCCTTCATCTCCCCTGTCCTGAGGCCTTACAATCTGTCTTCTAGGACTCAACACTTACCCCATGTACAGGCTCAGCACCTCAAAAGCTTTCAGGACCAATTCTGGGTGCAATCACAAGGGAAGTGAAAATGTTTGACTCCTGTTCTGGGGTGCAAGGTTAGGGCACTCTTTTCTGGTCCAATGATAATCTTGTCTGAAGCCCCATCAGGGTTTTCTGCCACGCTACTATTTCTCATGCTGGGACCCTGTCATGGGACTCATTCTATTTCTAAGATCCCAGGCCTCTTATGCTTTGCCTGATCTCAAATTCTATGCTTGGTTTAGTTCCTGCAGGTGCCTAGAAGCTCCTTGTCTGTGGTCCTAGTTGATTTGTGTTCCCCTGTTGTCCATTGCTGAGGAAATCCACTGTTACTAGCACAGACTGGGCATTTGGTGAACAGTAAGTGATTGGATGGAACATGATGGATGGAAAAACGCTTGAATGAGGGGATGGGTGGGGTCATTTTCACACTTAAGAGTTTGACTTGCATCTCCAGGATACCCTCTCGGTCTCTGGATCATGGTTGTCCTCCCCAGGGCCCTGTCTCCCTGTCTGGCCCCCATCCAGCAGCCTGGTGTGCAGTGGTAGGTTTGCCTGGTTTATTGTCCTGCCATCCTCAAATTTAGCCTTCCCTGTGCCAGCACCTTTGGTGGTCCAGGGAGGGCACAAGTGGATCAGAGCCTTTTGGGAGCGTTAGAGAGTGGTGCTCTCAACAGTTGGATGAATCATTCCAAGGCCCACTTGCATCTTCCACTCTATTCTCCAGAGGCACAGACTTCTCATTTCTGAGATCTTGCTTTGCATTTTATGAAAAAATAATCAAAGCTTGAACGTGGCTGGCAGAGTTTCTGAAAGTCAATAGGAAAGAAGCAAAGGAAAGGAGCTAGCTGAGATGGAGATAATGTTCAATGCTTCTCAGTGAGATAGATCTAATTAAAGCCAATCCTGAAAGCCCAGGTTTGGAAGCCGTCCCCAAGGGAATGGGAGTCTCTCCCACGGACATTTCTGCTGCAGTGTGTGGTTAATGATGGGAGGTGCACAGGCTCACCTGCTCTGGCTCTTCCAAAACAGCGCTCCCCAGGAACCTGGCACCAGGGCTTTGGGAAGACACAGCGAATAGTCTGCTGATAACTAGGGGCCTTTTCCTAGGGCTTTTTTTGGGGGGGCAGTTTCTGGGTTCAGATCACCTTTGTTTCTTTAGACTGCTTTGTGGGTGTCTGTCCTCCAAATGAGCCGGTTATCCATACCTTTTTTTTTTTTTTGACTGTTGCTTAAAATGTTCCAATCTGATCTCAGACCTCAGCTGAGTCTCATTGCCTGTACTGAGCTCCCTCTAGACTTTCCTTGCAAAACTTGGGATTCTATTAAAATGTGCATGCGACATGACCTTCTTCCTTCAACAGAATGTGCTAAGGGCACTTCAAGAGCCCCTTGTCACTGACAGAGTGAAAGCAACGCTGCTTAAGGACCTTGGCAAGCGGCCCTACCTAACTCCCACCCAATATGCCAAATCTCAGCTACTTTCATATTTTTGTAGGAAAATTAAATGATCTAAAGTGAACCACTAATTGTTCAGAAATGTACAATTTAGTAGCATCTACTTCTTCCACAGTGTTGTCCAACCTTTGCTTTTATTCCAAACAATATTGCATTACCCCCCAAAGAAGTCCCATACCCAATAGCATGCACTCCCCCTTTCAGCTTCCTGCAGCCATTAATCTACCTTTGGTTTCTACAGATTTGCCTGTTCTGGGTATTTCCTAAAATTCAATTATACTATACAATATGATCTTTCAGTTTCTTTCACTTACCATCATGTTTCCAAGGTTCATTCATGTTGGTTGCACCTTAGCACTTCTTTTTTTTTTTTTTTTTTTTTTTGCTTTTTGGAGACAGGGTCTCACTTTGTAGTTCAGGCTAGCCCTGAGCTCACTATGTAGTCCAGGCAAGCTTCGAACTCAGCAATCCTCCTGTCTCTGCCTCCCGAGTGCTGGGATTACAGGCGTGAGCCACCACATCTGGCATTGTGGTATGCGGTGTTGATTGTTGGTGGGCCTGAGTCTCCATGCCCAGCATTATATGTGGTTACCGGGGATGGAACTCAGGTCCTTGTGCTTGTGAGGCAGGTGCCGGACCAATGAGCTAACCCTCCGGCCCAGCACTTCATTTTTTTAAAAGTGCAAATAATATCCCACTGTGTACACTCATTTACTATATTTTGTTCACACACACGTATAGCCAGGGACAGTTAGGTTGTTTCCAACCTTTGACTGTCATGAATAGTGCTGGGAATGAATATTCACGTATAAGGATTTGTTTGAATCTCTGTTTTCAGTTCTCTTTCTACACATCAATGAGTGAAATTGCTGGGTAAGCTGCAACTCTCTATTAACTTTTTGAAGAGCCTCCTTGGCCTTGGTTTCTTGTTCTTATGGATCCACCAAACCCTGTCTTCTGTCTGTGCCTCCATACACACTACTTTTCTTTCATATCATGCTGGTCTTTCCTTCTTCACTGTCATTCATCTTTCTGGACTCTGTCCAAATGGCACCCCCATATTTGAAAGCTCTGTACCCTGTGTGCAGACTTAAATACTGGTGGGCTGATTCCGTGGTAGCCAGCTTGATAGTTCTTAGGCAGTATGATGAGAAATATGTATAATATTTCAATCAAAAGATTTATAACCATAAAAGACTCCCTGTCATTAACTCCCTTGACTTATCCCATCATTCTTGCCACTTCCTGAAGCATTTCTGGAAGTCTTCTTCTGTGAGTGGCTTGCGTTGTGCTTTTATGGCTGCTTCGAATCCAGAATCTATTCAAAACATTGACTCTTCATGATCTTAATTTTTGGGAAGACGCAGACGTCACACAGTGACAGGCCCAGTGAATAAAGCGAGTGGGACATGCAGCGGTGTGCTTTGGGCTGGAGCCAGTCACCCCATTCGACGGCACTCCTCAGCCGCGTTTACCCACCTCTTCCAGACTCTCGTGGGAGTGGACTTTCAGAACTGCTTCGGAAAGTGGCAAGAATGATGGAATAAGTGTCTGAAGTGAGGGGCAATATTTTGGGGGAGTTTAACAGTGATGAGTCTTTTAATGTATTTCTTTATACATTCCCCGTCTACTTTGATTCCCTCTTGCAGTTCCCTGTAGTGGTCTGCTGGTTTGCTCTCCCCTCTAAGTCCCTAGTGGACATGACTTGAGTGCAGGGACCCTGTCTGGTTGTGTTCATCCCCTGAGTGCCAAGGCTGATGCTAATGAGATGTTTTCGTGGACTGTGAGTGGATGGGGTGGGTTTGCAGGTGGGGTACACAGTTGATACCGCCGGGGTCTTCCTCATAGAGTTTCTCCGAGGGGATGACTTGTCTGTGGAGGGTCCAGAGTGCTCAGAATGGTCTTGCTTTACTCCCGGGCAGCAGGTACATTTATCTTCCTTTCTCTCAGTATGCAGTGGCTGGCTGTCATCTCTGGGCCGGCATTGCCACGCTTCATTAGGACTGCTTTTGTTGCTACGTGCCGAGGTATTCACTGTTGCTAGGTTGTCTTTTGTTTCATATGTATCTCACAATTTTTCCCCTGGTAAATAATCAGGGCTCAATTAATTCTGAATTTCTCATTGTTTGCTCCAGCTGTCGAGCTCCTTGTGTGAGCAAAGAATGATTGTTCAATGTTTTCCTTGCAAAGAACTGTCAGAGACTGCCGGGTCGTGGCTGGTTTTGAAAAGAGCAAGTGAGAGACACGGACAGGGAGACATAAAGACAGAAGACAGGGAGAGTGAGGGACACAGGGAGAGACACCGCAGAGAGACACAGAGTGGGGGGAGAGAAACGGATGTAGAGAAAGACAGAGGGAAGGAACAGAAACAGACACCAGGAGGAAAAAAGATTGGGCAAAAGATTGGGCAACAGAAGGACAGAGTCGCAGCTACGGGTGGACACATGACAGATGCACAGACAGACACCAGCGCGGGTGCATACCTCAAAGACAACCCCCCCCCTCGCAGAGGTCCCCTATCACCCTCAAAGCAACAGAGGGCTCACAGGGAAACACAGAGATGCATGGGAAAGGAGGGACAGGAAAGGGCACACAGGACAATGGCACACAGACGGAGTCACAAAGAGAGAGAAACAGTAATGAGCAATTGATGCTGTGCAGGGCTACGCAGCTGTGGTATGGCAGGACACTGGTATCGGCAGAACAATGAAAAGAACTGGCTTTAGTTCGCGTCCCTCCCTGCACACACCTGATGCAATGGTAAGAACAGCCCAGGGATTACCTCCCCTAACACTCACAGTCTTCCTGCAGTGCAGCAACTGTCAGTATCCCATTCTCCAGATGAGGAGACTGAGGCTCAGACATGGATGTTGCCCCCTTAGGATGGAGCCAGCAAAAGCGCAATCAAGTTTCAAACTCATCTCTCTCTGCCTGCGAAGCCCAAGTCTGGACACTCACACTCACAAGCTCCTCAGGAGTCCTGGCCCTAAGTTTCAGCTCAGCCACTTTACAGCGGGCTGTAGAGCCAACGGCGAGCCCCTGGGCCCTCTGGCCAGCTCCGCTGGGACATCTGCCACTGCCCCCTCACCCTCATTATTGCGCCAAGTCCTGTTAGATGCAGGAAGAGGGGAGAGGTTCGTCTCTGGGAAGGGGGACTGTGTTTCCCGTGGAGAGAAGAGACCAGAGAGGATGGGGCAGCCCTGATTGGATGAGGACACAGGGGCAAGGACAGCCTGCTGCCCATATCAGGCAGAAGAGCCTTTCTATCCCTAGGATGCTAACATCTGTCAGGAGGACTGTGGCTATCAAAGAACAGTGTGTCTTGCTTCCTGTCCCACACCTTGGGCCCAGGTGGGTGTGGATCCGCTTTTATCATCCAACAAACTGATACTTGACATATCTAATGTACAATGTATCTTCCTTATTTACCTGATTTGTCTATCTCTCTCTCTGAAATACAGCCTAATAAAGGCAGAGACTTTCTTTCCATTGCTAAATCTTCAGGATCTGGCATAGAGTAGGAACTAAATAAATGTTTGTTAAGTGAATAAATGTAAGTCTGTCTCTATTATAATTCTCAGAGCATCAATATTTCTAGAATTTTCTTTCCCAGCAGAGGTGGGGTAGAGGTTCTGTAGAAGCCAGAGGAACATCACCATCTCTCTTAAGAGTAACACTCCAGAAATGGCAGTGAGCTTTTCAGCTGTAACATTCAATTTGTGTTCTAGGAAGATGGGTCTGGCAGCCACGAGGAAGGCAAATGGCGGAGTGACGCTGGAGGCCAGAGCTGTGAGGAGAGGATTGTGTTATCCAACACCCACCGGCACCCAGACCCGCAAAAGTGCTGTCAAAACAGGAAAACGCTGTGAACTTTAACAAAACTGTCAAGTTGACTAACTTTCTTCTTCTTCTTTCTTTCAGTTAAAGATCTTGCTTGCTTGACTGGTTTTTCCAAACCCCCAGAGCTCCCTTGAATTCAGTCAATACAGCATTATTGTCATTTGGGGAATAGTAAACCTTTGAAAAATGCCTTTTGCGTTCAGGATTTATGGAAACCATTTGAACCATGGTGAGCATTGAAGAGCACTTCGAAACGTAGTGTTTTGATTTTCTCAATAATTTCTTGAGGATCTTAGAAATGAGAATTCAAGAGGTAGGATGGATTTTTCCCATAGGCTGCATACTTGTCAGTAAGCATGATTTATTCGAGCACTTCGATAAGGAATTATGAAACCAGCAGAGGTGTCCACTCAGCACTCTTGAGGTGCCTCATTCCTGAGACTTACAGGGCTGTCCAGATCCAAGTGCCAAAAAATGTGGGCAGAACTCATACCATGGTCAGCTGCCCTGGGCCAGCTCGTGGATTACCTACACCTTAGCTTGTGCCACTTCCGGTCTCCCCCTCCCAGCACTGCAAGGAGGCAAACCAGACCAGGCGATCTTCAAGCACCCTTCAAACTCTGTAACATTTTAGTACTTCATGTCTTACTGTGAACTTGCTGAATGAGCTCAGACTTCACCGGTTTGGGTAGTACAGGTGGTGACTCAGGTACCTGAAAGCAATTGGGGCTGATCACTGTCAAGATCTGGGGTGATCCGGGCCAGTGTGGAATAGAACAGAGCGGAAAATAAACCAACTGGCTTTTTCCTTTTTTCCCTTCTCCAAGAAAGGCATGGAAAGGCATCCTCAAGGGCATGATGGTGAGTATGACTCAGTCTTCAGGTGCTGAAGTAAGAGGAGGTAAGTAATGGGTTCTTTGAGGCATTACCTAGGTTTTTCGTTGCCATCCTGAAAAAGCTGGAATGAAATTGTACTTGTAGCAGGAAAGAAATTCTGTCCCCTTACCAGCCTCTTACCTAGATCCTGTTCTCTGTACCTATCTGGAAGCTCATGCTCTGAGCTTCTGCACATGTTGTGACCTCTGCCTCTAAATTGCTTCTTTCCTCATGCGTATGATCCCACCCTACTCCTGTTGGAAGATCCAGTGTAGAGGAACCCCTGCCATATTTTGTAAGACTAATCCCAGCAGAATCAATGTTTCTATCCTCTCTGATAAGCCGGGCCACCCTGCCTTTATTTGATCGTGCTTTTCCAAGAGTTGGGAATATGAAAAAGTCTCATCCCTTTGTATAACTCCAGAGATCAGCACAAATCCAGGCTCATAGTGAGCAGAGGCTGGGAGCCAGGTGTGGTGGTGCATGACTGTAATCACAGTGCTTGGGAGGCTGAAGTAGGAGGATCACTTTGAGTTCAAGGCCATTCTGGGCTACATGGTGAGAGCATGTCTCAAACAACAACAACAACAACAACAACAATAACAACAACGGAGGCTAAATGTCACTGACCCATCAAGATGTTGAGTTCTGTGGATCTGAATTTGCATCTTTGCTGTTTATTAATTCTGTGGCTTTATCTGAATCACTTGGAGCTCTATAACATCTTTTTCCAACTCTAAACCTCACCTGGTAAAGCTTAAGTATGTGGTGTATTAGCAGGGGTTCCATGAACTAAACTGTCCCACATAGATATATTCATGGGACCATCTATTATGTGGTAAGTATAGCTCTAAGCACTTTATATATATGAATTGTAGGTTTTCATGACAAACCTGTTATTTTGATTAATATAATCATTTCTATTACACAGATGAAGAAGCTGAGGCTAAGATATTAAGTCCCGTCTCTAAGACCACAACAGCTAGGAAGTGGCACACTTGGATGTGAACCTAAGAAATGTGGCTCCAGAGTCACACTTACCCATCATCTTGCCTTCTTGAAGGTGTCACTATTAACTCAACCCCACCATGTGCCAAATACTGTATTTCAGTTAATCTTTATAGAAATTGAATGTTTCATTACACTCATACCAAAAATGAAGACATAGAGGCTTAGAGAGTTTAGGTAACTTGTCTAAGGTCACACAGCTTATAAACTATGAGCTATAATCTAGTTGATAAGCTCTAAAGCCTATGATTTTCCTGTTTCGCTCTGTACTCTCAATCTTTTAATTTCATTGCAAGAGGAACAGAAGTCAAGAAAGAGAAATGTTTTACCTGATACCTTGAAGTGGGTTCTGGTGGAGCTAGGATGTAAATTTGCTTTGGTTAGTTATTTATAACAATTACTCCTTGCCAAAACTTAGTGACTTAACACTAAAATGACTGCTTATTTTCCTTTGTTTTCCAGCAAACTAGCTGTTTCTCTGCTGACCTAGGAGTTGCTAAACTTACTGGGTTCACTGGAAGGCTGGCAGGGTGGGCAGGGCTAAGATGGTCTCACACAGAAATCTGGCTCTGGTTGTCAGCTTTGCTTCTGGGTTCACCTCCACGTGGCTACTCATATAGGGTTTCCTTGCATAGGAATCTGAGGGCATAAAGAACAAAGACAGGAATGGTAAGATCTCCTTGGGTCTGTTCCAGGATAGCACAGTGGCTGATTCCTTTTGGTCAGTGTAAGTCAGCAGTGAGCCTGGATCATAGGGGAGGGTAAATAGGTGCTGCTGCTGCCTAGTGGAAGAACATGGACAGATGGCTGGGCGTCTACTCCATCTTCTTTGTTTTCCCTGACACCCAGGTTGGGCTACTTCTCTTCTCTGGGCAGCTGGGACTCTTTCACTCTTCCAGAGTCCATATCTGGTAACCATTTATTGCATTACATGACCCAAATTTACCTTGGCCCAGTTTCTTTGTTCTCAAGAAGTCAGCAAGTGTAGGGCTCAGAGAAACTTCAGCCCCTCCTTCCCAGTCTCTGGGGGGATGGGCAGACTTGGCCTTGAGCATTTCTGTTCTGCAGAGCTGGCCCTGGAGGGTATCACACATTCCAATGTCACAGTTAGGTCAAGCCCTAGTATCCTCATCCTCTATCTTATTTTCTGGTCTTTGCTGCTCTGTCCTACCAAAAATATGTTGCCTTCTCATCCAGAGACCCAGAATGATGGAACACTCCAAGTAAGTGGGGAAAACTGCATTGTGAAGGATGAGGTTGAATATCTGGGTCCTGAGAAAACTGTGCAGACTTTAATTTTCTTTTATTTTTAAGGTTCAAAGGGATCCTGGCCAGGAGAATGGCCAGCAACGGAACAGACTCCCTGCACTAGGGTTTTTTGGTTTTTTTTTTGAGACAGGGTCTCACTTTATAGTTCAGGCTGTCTCTAAGCTCACTATGTAGCCCAGGCAAGCCTCAAACTCAGCAATCCTCCTGTCTCTGCCTCCCAAGTGCAGGGATTATAGGCGTGAGCCACCACGCCCGGCTGCACTAGGGTTTTTACATCCACAACTCTTTGCTAAGTGCTCACCTGAGGCCACCACATCATAGATGCGTGTGAAAGTGCACTCCAGAGGGAGGGAGACCGTATTCCAGGAAAAGTTTGCACCTTAGGAGGTGACTTCTGTCTTGAGGTAGAAAGAAGGTATGTGACCCTTTAACCGTGAGGTTAAACAAAATAAGGGGGAGGGGGAGCAAACTGCACTTTCGGTTATTACCCCAAAAGAACAAAAGCAGGGGCTTGAACAGAAATGTACACTCTTGTATTCTTCACAGCAATTTCACAAGAACCAAAAAGTGGAAGGAACACAAGGGTCTGTTGATGGGCGAATGGACAGAATGCGGTCTGTCCACACCATGGGATGTTATAAAGGAAGAAAATTCTGACCCATCCTACAATATGGATGAATTTTAAAGACACGCTAAGTGAAATAAATCAGCCACGAAAGACAAATTCTACTCATATGAGATACATAGAGCAGTCAAATTCTCAGGGGCAGAAAAGAGTGGAGGGTGCCAGGTAGGGAGAAGGAACGAGGCACTGTGTGATGAAGTTTCAGATGAGCGAGGAAGAGCATTCTGGAGACAGCGGCTGATCATGGCAGTGCAGCGTGAATGTATGTAATCCCACAGGGCTGCACGCATGAAAAATAGTTAAGATACTAAACTTCATGTTAGATAGATTTTGTCATAATTTTAAAAAATCCCCTTGAACATTCCATGAGGGAAAATGGTGAGAAGTGGCTGGCTACAGACGTAAGTGAGGTGCTGTGGACAGAGAGGAAGGAAGGGAGAAATTTTGTGGGTAACGGGAGGGAGGACCTGGACAGATAGGAGCCCAGAATGCACAGAGCATGTCGAGAAGGTAACTGCAAAGAGCGGTCAAGTTCTTGTTTCCCTGGACAGGTGCCCAGACGGCAAATCCTGAGTTGCCATGAGCACTGATCATCACCACGAGAAGGCATCTGGAGAGGTGGAAATGCTCTCACTCCAAGTTGATCATCACATGGTGTACACAGTCCCTGAGTGTACCCTTAAGTATGTACACGTAGTGCACTTTAAGGAGGCAATTTTCAAAGTGAAGGGAATTCCTAAGTCAAATGATTTCTCCCCCAAAAATAAAAATCAGAAGCCATAAGCTTTACTTTCCGTGTGTATAAGTAGCATTAAACTATGAAAATATGTAAAAATTTTTTTAGAAAAAATAGACTCATTAATACATTTCTTAGTGAATCAAGCAACAGTAATATGCTGGCCACCTGGCTACTGTAGCTCTGCCCTTTCAACCACCACCTTCTTTCTTCCTGGCAAGATGTTTCCCCCTCGCAGAGCCCCACACTGAGACTTCTTTAGTCCAGGGTCTCCTGACCACTGCTCCGCTCAAGTAACATCACAGGGAAGAAGGAGGTTGGTGTTTAGGAATCTGTTTGTCTTTATCAGGATGGTTTATAGCCCTCCCTTCCCTTCCTGATAGCAAGGTCACCTTTTGTTATTTCTTCATGTAGAGGTTTTATTTAAAGACTGAAAAAGAAAGCATTGTGGGTAGTAAAGAAATTCTCAAAGTACCATGTCCAGACTCTCCACGAGGTGGACACCGCCACATGGCAGCTTTTGTAAGCTGTGCTGTGAATAATATCACCTGCTCCCTGGCTGTCCCGCGTTGTTCTCCGTCTGCTGGCTCAGCTCTCCTACGTGTTGGTAGGGAAGTTTAAATCACTGCTTGATTTCAGAAAGCACAAGAGGAGGATGCATAGGCTGAAAGGAGTGGAGGAGCAGAAACACAGAACCCTAAAAACTGCAAATGATCTAGTCGCGTGGTTGAAAAAAGGAGGAGTCACAAGGTGAAAGGGACCACCTACGGAATCCTTATGATGAACTTTTGGAAATTATTTATTTAACTCTCACCACAATCATTCGAATTAGAGGTGATTCTTCTTATGAAGCAGTTGGGGATGCCAAGGATCAAAGTCTAATCTGTTAATTAGGAGAAGAGTGAAGATTGGAGATCAGTTTCAATGGTTACAGAATCAGTGTTCTCGTTCCATGGGTTCCCATGACTTTTGCTTTAAACTTTTAACATTTTGCCCTGAAAAGGTTCTAGGTAGAAAATCTAGAAGGTCAAGATTGAGTTTTGGTAAAAGTTTTGTGTCAGTGGGTGATTGAAAGATGGCCAGAACAGTGTCTGGAAGCAGAGAGGCCAGTTGTAAGATTGTTACTATAGACACTAAAAACCAAGAGCAGAAGGGTAGAGACACAGGAAGAATGTGTTCATTGTATTTAAATACTGTGCAGTATAGTTCTTAGAAACCATAGATGGAAATAAGAACATTATGTACCATTTTATAAATACAGACCTTGAAGTAACCTTAACCTGCTGTCTCTCATACACTCAGGATGTGAACTCGGGTCCCCATGATCCAAAATCTGCTGGAACTTCCTCTAAGCCATACTCCATCTCTGGCATGGGTAGCTTCAGATTGGATTCCCATGTAAATAGAAAAAGAAAGTAGGGAAGCATTTGAGATTTAAGAGTTGGGAGCGGGGTCCTTACTGTGCAGGAGAAAAGTCCGGAATGATCACGTTTGGACCCAGCAGGGCAGCAAGATAGAAATACTATGACAGCAACTGGAAGTGCTGGTTCTCCGGAGTTCAGAGATGATAGTGGGATGTGGGTTTTCTCTTCGGGTTAGACCTGCTATCCAGAAAAGGGAAGAGAGGAGGAGTGAGGAGGAAAAAGGGAAGACAGGAAGAGGGTGAAGAGGCACAGAGGTGGTGACGGAAAGGTCGTCCAGGGGCCATTCTCAGCAGCCACAAGGTGAACAAGAGTGAGGTTTGCAGGAGGCTGAGGGTGGAGACCATGCAGAGGAAAGACTATAGGGCAGTGAGGGGAGAAGGTGTAAGGAGTTGTTCACCCTTCACACTGCAGAGGTGGGAACAGACACCACAATATTGACCTTTGGTGGTTGGGGGTCAGTGGGGGCCACGAGAGGCCGGCAAGAAGGTGGGCTGCAGCACCATGAAAACACTGAGGAGGCTAGAGCAGAGGCCCCGTGGGTCTTCCACAAGGACTCAAGCCACGATTCTGTAGACGGTGCCTTTATGCGATGTTATTTTTGCTGTCAGCCCACGTGGTTGTGCCTGGTAATTATAGGGTAAAAGGAATTAAGAAAGACATCATTTCTCCCATCAAAGCCTAACTGTTTTACATCTCCACCTCTCTGGCAGTCAGGCTTTCTGCCTTCACAGGTGCCACTTGGATTTCAGTCACGTAGGGAGGGAATCTGAAACACTTTCAAAGTGATTAAAGAGAGGAAGCTATTGCAAATGTGGGCTAAATGCAATAATCACATTAACTCTTTATGGCCACGAGGCTTTCAGGCTGGGGCTGGTGGGAACTGCTGCAGGGGTGACAAGGGCACTGCAGGGGGTGGCAGAGGTGCGGGTGGAGAAAGGCTCCAGGAGGGGGCTGGTGGGCCCACCCGCCAATGATAATACTTATTATTTCTGCTACTGTTCTTTGAGCATTTGCCAAGCGCCCAGGGCGAGATCCTTAAACCTTCACTGAAGCCCACTGAGGTGGCCATTATGATCCGCTTAGCAAGGAAATCAAAGTCCAGGAAACATCAGTCTCTTACGAAAGATACACACCCGAGAAATGGCAGTTTGGACACGGAGTTAGTCCTGTCCAAACATAAAACACCACTCAGCCTTCAGCTTCACTAGGTGGTATGTCCACTCTCTGTCATGTTCAAAGTGTTTCTTGTTCAGCAGTTTCTCCTTGGGTTCTAGAACTGGGATGAGAAGGTGAGACCTTGGTTAATTTTTCCCCCAAAGCTCCCAGCTAGGAAGGAATTTGTGTGACCTATGGCCTCCATGGAAGCACGGGTCAGAGAGCTCAGAGAAGGTGCAGTTCAGAGGCTGACTGTGCCATTCGGTTGAAAGATGGAGAGAAATGAAGGTGAGGTCCACGAGGAGGGTCCAGTACTGTGAGGTGATGCGGCTTCTTCTTCTCTCTGATAGGATCCTATTATGGCCAAGTTGGTATCTCTTACCCAAAATCGATGCTCTGTGGACTTTAATCATAAAATACCTTCACAGAAACATATAGATTAGTGTTGGATTAAATAACTGGGCACTATAGTGAAGTTCACATATAAAACTGACCATACCCTTCCCTGTCTCCCTCCCTTTCTAAGTACTGAGGGACCAGGAGATGTGGGCTGGGGTAAGAGAAGAGATAAGAGAATGGGTAGGTTTTAATGACTCAGGGAAGGAGGATGTGGAAATTATTTCTTTTGGCATCTGACTCTCATTGTTCTGAGTTTTTCAGACTGTAAGTACCATCAATCTCTACTATATAGTACTGTATAACAAATGACCCTAAGATTTCTAGGCTTAAAAGCAGCCTTTATTCTCCTACTCAGAGGAGCATTGGAGTGACTAGTTGGCTGATCTAGCCTGTGCCTGGCTTCTGGATCTGTTTCAAACTGTGGGTACAGCTGGCCACAAATCCGTGGCTCCAGGTTATAGACTTGGTTCACAGGTTCTTCACATTTATTCTGTGATCCAGGCTCAGGTTCAGTGTGCACCTGGGTATGCTCTTCTCACAGTGGGTTGCTGGAAGCCAAGAGGACAAAATCGTCATGGTGCAAGGGCATTTTAGCTCTATCCTGGTTGCCTCCTCTGCTACACAGCATGTCAAAGGGCATGACAGTCAAAAGAAAAAATGTGATGGTAATAAAGAAAAGGGAAACAAAGCTTATGTATTTAGCGGGTGGAGGGTTGTGGGGTGAGTAGGGGAATGGGAAAAAATGAGAATTAAATTATGTCATATACTGGTACAAGTTTCCAATATTGAGTGTGATCACGCTGTGTATGTACAATGTACCAATAAAGATAACAAATTTTTTAAAAAGTGCTCACCATGAGGCCATAGCCAGCCATCACAGGCTGTATCAGTCTGTTATAAAGAAGAAAGCCAAGGAGACCTCTCACTTGGTGAATTGCATTCATCTCCATTCCATGGTCTTTCTCACCTACCCACTCATTATAGATAGTTCTCAATATTTCTCTTGGCCTCTGATTCTATGGGATGCTCTTCCTTACACAGTTTGCCTCTTGGGGTCCTGTTGCCTCTCTGGCAGCCTTCCTGAGTAGTTTCTTTAAAGATAGGCTATACCACCTCGGTTTTCTGCAGTGCTACAGCTGGCCATGCCAGCCAACCTTTTGCCTTCAGACACAAGTCAAATACCAACCCATGGTGTGCTCTAAGCTCTACCACAGTGTATGGTCTGTGGTTTTGAAGCCCCTTTCATTACTTCCATCCATCTCCCAAAAAGTCCCTTGGGTATCCATGCATGGCTGGGGTTCTATTTTTGTAAGAAAGATCAATTGTTAAGTTTGGGATAATTGAGATTTTTTTTTCCCTCTCCAGTCACGGTCATTTTTCTCTTGCTCAGTCAAGCAGGTCCCTTCTGCTGCCTGCTTTTGGCTGGACACTGAATTTGTGTTTGGAGATGAGACATTTCCTGCCAGCTGCATTGTGCTCCACTGAGCTGGGTGCTATGTGAGTTGCTCATTAAGGTTGCTATTATCTAGTATTCACTTAAGTTACTCAGGCTGGTTTATTCTCTTGCGTGAGGAGCAGAATGTTGGCTTCCTCAACTTTCAGACCCAAAGGCATTGGCCATACCAGCACCAAAAGATTAGGATGAGAAGTCCTAGCTGGTAGCTGGATGTGTGGTTCACATCTAGTCCCATGGAGGACTACTCTGGGCAGTCACAAGGGTGAACGTGAGTGCTGATTACATCTGTAGTTACCAACCAAACGAAATGAAGTGTAACCGCATAATGTTAGGCAAATTTAAAGGATTGTTATTTCTCCTTGGCCAAATCGCTGCTTCCCGATATAGAAGAACAACCTCTGAGGTCAAATCCAAATAGCCTGTTTCATGCTTCTCTGAATCTAAGTACAACACAAGGAGGTTCTCAGCTGAGGAAGAAGGTCCTGGGCCGGCAGCCATCTGTGTGTTTTTATTGGACTCTGCCATTAAACCCCCTCTGAGTGGTGGCATGGCTTGGCCCAGCTGTGGAACTCCCATCTTTCATCTACGACAGAAGGGAGGTCGGTCAACCCCATAAGGCAGGAGAAGGCTCCTGTAGCTTCCCAGCCTGTTTGGATTTAAAGATCTTCCATACTCTGTGGGCTCTGCTGGGCTTGCAAGGGACCTGCTGCTCAGAGCCTCTCCTTGCTCCTCTGACCAGTCCCTTGATCCTTCAAGCTTCAGTCCTTAAGTCCTCATCAAAGGCTCCACCCTGAAACACTAGTTCTCCCTAAGTCCTGTACAGTATTCATTCGCATGCTTATTTGTTTGCTGTGACACTTGCCACACAACAGTGCAGTGACTTTTAGTTGCTTCTCTTTCCAAGCTGTGAATGACTCCCAGCCTAGCTGTAAGGTATCCCTGGCTTCCTAATACACAGCACATACCAGTTAGTGTCTTAAGAGTTGGAAACAGGAGGAGAGAAAAGGAAATATCTCTTTCCTACTCAGTATCCGAGCAGCAAAAGCTGGATTTCCAGGTGGGCTGAAATGTAGTTTTATTCCTGATTTTTAAAATTTAACTTAATTTATTGGTACATTATATATACACATCACAGTTACACTCCACATTGAGAATTTGTAACGGTATATGACATGACTTAATTCTCATTTTTTCTCCTTCTCCTACCCACCCGGCACCCCCCCCCATATGCACAAGCTTTTTCCTTTTTTAAGCATCACTTTTTTCTTTCTCCTCATTATTTATCCCTAAATTCCATTTCCCTTTGAATATTTACTATTTCACAATATTGATCATGCATTCTAGAACACATGTACAACTTCAGTTTCTCATACCAGAGAAAAGATACAATATTTACACATCTGTGACTTATTTATTTTACTTATGAGTATGTCCTTAAGGTATGTCAACACTGAAAACAACCCAAATGCCCATCAAATCTAGACTGGATAAAGAAGATATGGTTTTTTATAAAATTGAATATTACTCTACCATAAAGAATGATGAAGTTGAGTCATTTATCCCTGATTTTTATGGAGAAACCAATGACTGAGAGTTTAGCAATGGCTTTGAAGTGATTAACTAAACGTTGTTCTGTGTCTGGTGGTACCAGCTCACCCTCCACTCATCTTATTATGTCTTCACTTGCATTGTAGCCAACCAGAAGTCCATTATAGTCATAGGAAACCTAGGCTGCTGGATGGGAGAATTTGGTAGAAGGGAACTGCCATGTTATCCCAGTGATGAGGTCATTTCAATTTTTTTATTAATTTTTATTTATTGGTACATAGTATATACACTAGTACCATCTGTACCAGTATATGACACAACTTAATTTGCATTTGTTCCCATTCCCCTACCCACCCCCAAGCCCCCTACCCCTAAATACTTAAGCTTTGTTTCCTTTTATTTTATTACCATCTCATTTTTTCTTTACCCTCATTACTCACTCCTCCACCACATTTCCTTTTAATATTCTCTATTTCATAATATCCATCATACATTCTAGAACTCATTAACATCTTTAGTTTCTCATACCAAAGAACAGCTACAATATTTACACATCTGTGACCTATTCATTTCACTTATGAGTATGTCCTGAAGGTATGTCCACTTGAGTATAAATGACTCAAACTCATCATTCTTTAAGGCAGAGTAATACTGCATTTTATAGAGCTCACTTCTTTTAAAACACATAATTGTTCTGACTCCTTTCGGAAGTTTCTTCCAGGAGGCCACCTAGGATATGTACTGCTGCCCCAGGGGAGCCAGGTCTGGGCTCAGGGAAAGTAGGCTTAGACCACCACTATGTAGTGAGGGGAAGAAGGGAAGAGCTGAATCAGTTAGTTGTCTGTTTTGTTTTGTGGAGCAATTCTTTTGCCTCTCTGGACATCATTTTCTCTGTCTGTAGAGTATAGAAGCTGGGAATATAGATTATTTTATTTATTTTACTTTTTTGTGGTTTTGTTTTGGTGCCACAAATTGAACTAAGAACCTTGTTATTGCCAGGCAGGCATGGTGCTACTGAGATAAATTTCTTGCCCTATTTATTTATTTTTAGACCAAGCCTCGCTGTGTAATCCAGGCTGGCACTGAACTCCCTGTGTAGTCCAGGACAGCCTCAAACTCATAGCAATCCTCCTGACTGAGTCTCATGAGTGATGAGATAATTGGTGCACTACATGCCTAGCAAGGATATGGATTCTTAACCTAAATTGTTTGGGTTCAGATTTCAGCTTGGTACTTTCTACCAGTGAAATCTTGGAAAGCTTATTTTCTCTGCAAAATGGGACTGGTGATAGATCTACTTCATGGGGTTGTGATGAACATTAAATGAATTGACACGTATATGTATGTGTGTGTGTATAGAGCCATGCCTGGGATATAGTGAGTACAGTGTAGTGTCTACTGAAGGCATTGTCACTGACCTTTTCATCATCCTCATCATCAAGCAACACATTAGGACATGGAATATGAATTTCCCAAATATGAATTTCTAGACTGGGGTGATCTCTGGAGGGGGTTTTCACTAGGAGTCAAAGGGAGAACCAAATGTCTGTTTCATATGCGTGCCATGTTGTCAGCATTTCGTTAGGGGGAAGATTGTCCTCTTTTTCTGAAACAATATGTTCCCTAGTCTTTTAGTGCTAAAATTACATTTTTAAAAGAAGTAGAAATGACTGTAGATTTTAAAACTATCCTTCGTCTGGGGAAGCAAGCAACTGACCCTCACACCAAGGGTCTTAGACTTTGCTTAGTCCACTCTGGTCTTTCTTTGGGTGAAGATGTCACTGCTCAGGTAACAAATGAGTTGACTAAAATACAGGAAAGTATCAACCCTTTGAGAATCTAAGGGAGAGAGTGTGGTCCTCATCTAGGCTTAGAGAGACTCACTCCAAAGAAAGGAAGATAATGACAGTGATACCCAAGTGAAATTCTCCCTGTGTCAGTAATATGTTAGGAAACATGACTAGGGGAAATTGTGGAAGCTTAGCTCAACTCCACTGAAACTCACTGCACTCCTATTCATGCCGCATGGTATCACAGTGACACTAGTCCTGCCACTGTGACCATCTCCCTCACCCCTACTCATATTTTTAGCACATTTATGAAGCACCTGACACAGTGAAAAGTCTTCACAGGGATTATCTCCCTCTATTCGCAGAGGTGCAAAGCATGGATAACCAGGTCCATTTCATGAAGGAAACAGACTTGACGAAGTGTGGCACCTTGCCCAGTGGTCAGGGGACAAAGCCAAGAGAAACCTGGGCTTGACACGAAAGTCAGCCCTTCAACCCCCACATCATGTTCCCACTGTAGAGTTTGAGCATGGGCTCTGGCCCTACGCAAAGTTGGAAATGAAGTAAGTGTTCCCCGGAAAATGGTTTGGTCTGTGGCTCTCATGAGTGCCTTCTGGGAAAGTCGAGGGCAAGTGCCTTTTGGTCACCTCTGCTCTCTGGCTCTCAGGACAGAATGTAGCCCATTTAACTTTTGGCTGAATACTTACTAGAATGAATGGGTGAAATCAGAGAATGTGTCGAGAATAAAGAAAGCTTGTTAACATCCAGAATCCAGCTCCTACTCCATCCCTGGTATTCTAATGCAAAACCATATGCAAGGACACGTGACTCTCCCTTTAAGCAAGGGCCTGGACAATTCTACGCAGGCCCCATAAACTGCCCTTTGAGAAAACTGGCTACAGGGGACTGGATTTGTCTGATTATCAGGAGAGGTGAAGCTGGTGTTCTTTTCTGCAGAAATGAGAAGCACTGCAAGCATTCTAGGAGGGGTGAGAATCCACCTGGAGCTGCGCTTTATGGACATTTCCTAATAGCCGTCCTTGTCTGTTTGTCTAGTGATGTCCCTCCCCTTCTCTGGGTCAACAAGATGGATTTTGACTGAGAGATTCATGACAAACATCACCATTCCACAGCCAAGAGGGGCCAGCTCACTGTCAGCCTTTCGCTCTCTCTCAGCCAGCAGGCAGGCCATTAGGGGCTCCCTGCCCTTCCACGCTGGCTTGTTAGCACATTTAAGTCCTTTGTTGGAGGCTTTCTTCACCAGTAATTGGGCCTTCACTCTGCTGTGCTTTCTGGCCACAGAGCTTGTTAGCTGTAAGACAAGGCTGTGAGTCTGTGGAGTGGTCAGCAATGCTCAGTTTTTATACACAATCCTGCAGTGTGATCAACGGCAACAGAGGAAGGTGCTTTATCATGGGGGGAGGGAAATGCAAACCAGAAATAGGGCAAGTTGACAAAGTAGAGATCTCAAGCCTGGAGTTTCCACAGAGCTCAATCCCATCAGGTGCACATTTGTGAAAGAGCTATGTTTCAGGCTGTGGCTGTTGCTTTGCCTCAAGCTCAGTTACCCCAAGGGAACAATGACAGCTTCTTGCAATGCAATGATTCCTTCCCTGCATAGTTTTTAGAAGACTGTTTGAGCAATTGGCAAGCATGAAGGGAATAAACCCAGTGGAAGGAATCTAGCAGCCGTATGAGAATTAGAGCCGAGATGGCTACGTTACAGAAAAAACCCATGTGGCACAGTCTCAGCCATCTTGTACAGGGGTCATTGTGAAGTCCTGAGCCTGTTTCCTAGATCTTGAATTCTAGGAAATGATCCTGACTTGTCCCCTGCTTCTTTGTCCAACCACCAAAGCGACTCGTTAGGGTTGTTAGAACTGCCTTAAACCAGAGATTTAAGGAAAAGGTATATTCAATGGAACGAGAGGAATTTTTGTCAAAAAAAGAGTCAGTCTAAGTGGGGCAGTATGTGTCTGTAGCTCCAAATACTTACCATTCAGGAGGCTGACGAAGGAGGATTGCAAGTTTGAGAACAGCCCGGGTTGCTTGGTGAGAAAAGTATGGGGATGTAGCTCAGTGCCCCTAAGTTTGATGTCGGTGGAGGGAGAGAACAGGAGGAGGAGGAAGAGGAGGAAGAGGGGGAAGAGGAGGAGGAGGAGAAAGAAAAATGGCAAAAGAGGAAGAGGAAGGGAAAGGGGAAGAATAAAAGCGAGAGGCAATACCAAGAAGAGGGGTGAGAAGGTTAGGAAGATTCTCTCTCTTCAGGTTTGCCAAAACCCTTGCAGACAGAGCTTAGACAGATGGACAGAGACTGCAAGATGAAGACCAAGAGTGGTAGGCATGGGTAGACACGCGGGTCTCAAAGGAAGGAGATCAAGTGTTTATAACCAGGCGTGGCTCCTACCTGCTATTCCCTATGTAGCCTCCTCTATATCCTAGACCTGTGCCCCATCCTTCTTTTCCCTGTGCTTTGCCCACCCCTACCTGTAGCATGATTTATAAGGAGTTACCAACCAGGGGTTTCTTGTTTAACAATCATCTGTTACATTTGACCAGTGAGCACAGAAAGAAGACTAGAGAACTTGGGGAGGGACTGGGAAGGGAGAGAGACTGATTCAGGCTGTGTTTTCTTCAGAGCCACATGACTGGAAGTCACTGAATTCTCCATTTTCCATCTGATGCTCCTCTTCTGAACTTCCATATGCTTTACTGCTTCCCTCTGACCCTCTAGGTCCTTGGGTAGTAATGCCTTCCTGATACTTATTTTTGACCCCAAACTGGGTCCTTTCATCCTCTCAGAATTGCAGTATCAATAACAAGAACATAGCACCAATTAAGCAACCAAGACTTTTATTCTTGGACAAAGACAGGATAAATAAATTTGCAAATCAACTAATCAGTCTGTTGATGATCAAGAAGTTATAGACACAGCACAGGGCAAAAGAAACTAAGGGGAAGGATAGACTAATAAATTTGTAGCTTTTCTGGGAATAGGCAGAAATTCCTCCCTCTCTAGCCCCTGAATTCAGGCACAATCTCTTTTTATGGGTTTTTTTTGGCCCTTTGCATTGCAATTGGAAACTGGCAACTATTATAATGCTGGGGTGTTACTGAGCATGCAAGTGGATTATAATGAAATGAGGGGTTGTCTGGTGGTTGTTCTGGTGGTCGTCTTAGATCTGGCCAGTTTTTGCTAGCCCAGAAGAAGAAAGAAAGGCCTACAGGCATCCTGTCAAGCTAAATTAGAGCAAAATATAAAGTATAATTAGACTGTGTAAGACTGACAGGGTAATATTCTCACTGTAGCTGGACTTTGGATGCCTCATCATTTTCACCATAATACTGGGAGAAGTCCCTTTATTTGGATCTCTTTGGGCACCATCTCAGTCAAGTTCTGCATCCTTCTGGGCTCAACTAAGAGAGGGCTTCCATTCCCTGACCCCTGTCATCTTAAGCCCGTTTTTTTCCTCTGATGGCAGACTGTTACTGGGATAAAATACCTGACACCTATTTCTTAAGGAAGAAAAGGTTTATTTTGCTTATAGTTTGTAGAGATTTCAGTCCACAGTCAACTGGCTCCAGGACAAGATGGCATGGCAGAGGAGAATGGAGAATGGCATGGCAGAAGAGTAGGAGATGATGGCATTGTGGTGGGATGCAGAAAGAGGGATCAAAATAGGAGGGAAGGAGGTGGGCCTCTCCAGACAAAACCTCCAATGACTCATCTCCTCCAACCAAGTTTCACTCTTCAACATCACCATTAGCTATAAACTCTCCATGGACTAATACCCAACCCCGAGATCCAATCTCCTCCCCAAAACCCCACCCAAGAGCACATGAGGCTTTAGAAGGACATTAAAATATGAACCATCACAATGGGCTAGGTGTGGCTTGCTTTGTCTGACCATGAAGACAGGTGTAGTATTACATTCTTGGCACAGTGAAGGGACAAAGAAGAGGGTGTGCAAGAAAAGAGAGGTAAGAGGAAGAGGCAAGAGGAGAGAAGTGGGGACTATCCCTCAAGGGCAGGCTCTGTGGGGCCTTCAGATCATTTCCACCGGGTCTGTGTGGTGCCTTGGATCTCAGCAGGCCAAGTGGAAGGAGGAATACTACCCAAGGGAAAGGCAGAGTTAATGTTTGCAATGTCAGAATGACATTTCTACTAAGAATATTGAGACCTGTTAAAGAATTTTGATGTGGAAAATAATTCTTCTGATGCCAGAAGAACAAATCAACAATTAAGGCTGGAACTGAGAAATAGCAGGCACGTGAGGCCTGTGAAAAGAGATACTGAAGGAAGACTTGGCTGGAAGATTGCTGGGAAGCACATTCCCCTGCTCTGGGTGAGAATTCTTGGGAAAGACTCTTACTATAGCCAAATGAAACAATGATGCAGAAAATTGT
Organism: Thryonomys swinderianus; assembly: GCA_004025085.1. Classification (NCBI taxonomy): domain Eukaryota; kingdom Metazoa; phylum Chordata; class Mammalia; order Rodentia; family Thryonomyidae; genus Thryonomys; species Thryonomys swinderianus. The sequence goes on along the minus strand of PVIC010002012.1, from coordinate 6,493 downwards.
TAAGTTAGAGGAATGGCAGGAGACATATGGTGTCATCTGCTTGGCGGAATGAAAAGAAGTCACAGGTGAAAAGAAGCTGCTTCTTTTTATCCAAACAGTCCTCTAACTAATGTGTCCAGGCCTAGAGCACAGGGCCTAGCTAGAGTTGCTGATTTTAGAAGCTCCATTGGCAGACACAGACCAGAGTCTGATGAAAATGGTCTTGAGTTGATCAACTTTGGCCAAAATAATATAAGAACACTCATTACCCTGAGAAACTTTTCTTGTGTATCTTGAATATAGTATCAACCATATTGAAGAGGAAATCTTGTTGGCTCCATTACATTCAGCTTTTATTGTTAAAAACATCTTCTCTTGTTGCTAGTTACTAAATATTTCCTCTTTAGTGGTCTAAAATGATGTGGAATAGACTGACTGGGACTCATAACAGCAAATTCAGGACGGTCATTGCTTTATAGAATGGGTTCTATCTTGGCCAAGTTGATGGCAAAGCAGATATCTAGTGGATCCCAGTTTTCAATTCTATTATTATGTCAGAGAGAGACATGTTGCCATGAAGATGTAATAACTATTCCTATCTGAACCCCCAAAGTCATTAACATAAAGAATGGAGGGCACTAAAAAATCTCCATAGACTGCTCCAGAGTTTTCAGGGCCTGTTGCACTGATGTCTGAGGCTTGTATTGATGGCCTATTTTCCGTTCTCTTACCATGACAGGACAACATGATGCAGTGGTGCACAGCTCTGGGCTGTAGAGGACATTTAGAGAAAGACAATAGTGGGACCAATTACCCTGATGGATTTCTGACTTCCAGATAGTAGAGCTGGTTTCTCATAAAGAATCTTGCAAAAGCTCAACTAAGAAATGTCTTCAAAGCCCAACTTATTAGAAAGCGTAAGAATCACCTTCAAAATACTGTTACTTAGTCTCATCCATTCTTCTTTTCCCTATCAATTCAACACATGCTTTTTGATTGACTCTTGCACCATATTAGCTGCTGAGGATATAATAGAGGACAACAAAGACTTCCATCCCCAGGGAATTTGTATTCTGAAGACACAGACCAGAAACTGAATGGATGTATAAGATAATGGAAAGCAATAAATGCAATGAAGAAAATTGAAGCAAGAATGAAAGGAATAATTTTTGTTTTAAATTGGCCAGAGAAGTCACATCTGAGAGGATGACATTTGAGTGGGGACAATGAAGCAATCCACAAGAATATATGAGAGAATATTATTGGCAAAGGAAATAGCAAAGATAGGGAACTAAGGCGGGAGCCTGATTGGTGTGCTTGACAAAGGGCAGGAAGGAACTGTAGTTGGAATGGGCTAAACCAAGGGTAGGGGGGCATAACAACAAAGAGACTACACCTCTTTCTTCTCCAGTGCCACTTAGCTCTTTCAGTCTTGACTCAGCATTTTATTTCTCTCCTTTTGATTACAGATGGGTAGCTTTCAGAAACATACCCCTGAGCATATGTAGGGTCTAATATAGATAGAGTGCCACACTGCCTTTCACCAGTAGTTGAGGAGACAAAGCTACATGTTTATAGCACATACCAGGGGCGGGAAGCGTGAAAACTGCTATGTTGCAACAGTAAGTTAGACACAACCTCTAAATGCAAGGCTCCAATGAAGTGACCCAGGGGACGACCCACTTCTGGCTTTATGAAACAGAACAGGCCAGTGCTCACTCAGCCTTGGTTCTGCTCTTTGGGGCATTGGATGCTGTATCTCTCATCTCCCTCCCTCCTCAGCCTGAGCTTCACACCATGTCCCGATCTAGCCAAACCTGTCTGAAGCCTCAGCCATATGATATAATGGTTTTTGGTTGAAGCTATCCTCAAAGAGAGGACTTGAGATTTTTCTGAGAAGCACTGGAAGACATCAGTCCTTAACAGCTCTGTATTGTGCCCTCTCAACCATCTTGCTACCTTCTCCCCACACCCTGAGAGCAGGATATTATTAACCCCTTATTATAGTTAAGGAAGTTAAAGGTCCGAGTTGCCAAGTAATATTTCCAAGTGTTATGCTGTTTACTGAAATGTTGCCTCCTACATCCAGACGGCCCCTTCACACTCTGCTCTGCAAAGCTGAGGCCTAGAAATGCTTAGAAAAGCATTTCTACTTGACCCTCTAGATTCTTACTGGGTTTTTTCAGCAGGGGGAGGTACAGGCATAACGGAAGTCAGAAGATGGGAGAAGAGAGGAACATCTTTTTCTTGTTGCCTCTGTAAGTGGACTGTCTGGCCACCAAGCCCAGCCTCATGCGATCCTAACTGATTTTATGGCACAGTTATAGTTTGGTCAAACTGCCACAGGTGCTAACTGTCTACTGGGCTTGTTCTCTAGGCCCTGAGACCACCCTTGGAAAGGACTGGCGGGCTCTCCTTTCTCTCCCATGGCTGCCTGGGAAGTCTTGCCAACACACTTTTTTTTTTTCTTAATTTGTGAAACCTCTTCTTCAACTTGCCTGTGAAGAGCTCCTGAGAAACACCCTCCTCATTACAATGTTAAATTAAAATTTAGTAGATGAGGCACATAGCAGAATAAACTTTCAATTAAAATATACACACTGCAATGGTGAAGGGAAACTAGAGACAACTCGCAGGCATCTTTGCCGTGAATGTGCTCGAGATTTAATTTTACTATGACATCTCCTTGGAATTACACTGCTAATTGATCACATTGTGTCTGTCTGTTATTTAAACTTTCAATAAAACGGAGATTAATGGAAGGTGTAATCCTCCTGGGCAGAACAAATATTCCCATTGCTCATGTCAGGTACAGAAATGGAAATGCTCTGCTAACAGCTTTTTGCATTCAATCTGTGAACATGAAGTTAATCATGAAAAATGCAGTGATTCTTTAATTGCTTGAATGAAATTTTTTCTGCCTGCCCCATTTCTCACCCAAAATAGCTGCCCTTGTCAGAGAGTAGAGAGAAATGGTCCACAGGCAGAGTCAGGCTTTAGAGCCTGGAGCTCGAGGAGGGGCTGGCATTGTGGCTGGTGCCAAGGACAGACACTGCCCATCATCCCTGGTGTGCCTGTCAGATGGGACTGGAACTGCCAAGAGACACAAGCCAGCTACTACAGGAGCCAAGGAGACTTACTGGCAAATTGTACTTTTTGGTGGAGTATGGAGTAAGCCATGAGGAAGAGGGCTTGTCTCTACCTGAGACTTTTAAGCAGAGTGTAACATATTCTGAATCTATAATCCACTTAGACAGAAAATGTCTAGTCCTCCTTCAGCAGGAGATGAGTAGTGCAGCAGCTAAGAGCATTCTAGCCCTATTATTTATGAACTAATAGCCTTGGCACATTAAATTCACTATGCTTCAGTTTAGCCTACTGTACTTGAGAATGACCAATAAAAGTTACCGTCTTAAAGGACTGTTATGATTTGTGGTGTTGTCATGAATGAAATATCCTGAATAAGAACCAGCCTCCAGCACTGATCACCATGCAAGCATCGGCTATTAACATGATTGCACTCTCCCAGCTAATGTCTTTGTCTTTTCTGTTTGCCAAGTTCAATAGCACTGGCACATAGGCTCTGGAGTCAGTTCACAGGGCATCAATTTCAATATATTCCTCCAGTCACTTAGTATCTCCAAGCCCAAGATCTCTTCATTGTACGTTAAGAGATGGTAATATCTGCCTCCTAGGTTGTTGTAGAGATGCCATATGTGTAGAATATCCAGCACAAAGACAGATGTGGTGATGATTATCGTTGTTTTCTTCCAGGTCCTGAGGAATCCATACAACTCCTTTCACTTTAGACCCAGACTCTGATTTGTAACCAATTTTCCAGTGGCTTATGCCCATTTGGATTCCTCAAACTAGCTCTGGGTAATGGAGATGCACAGCTGAAGCCAGTTCCCTCTGCCCGCGATCACTTGTCCGGTCACTGGGGTGTTCTCCTGCTCCATCACATCTTCCCCTGTCCAGGAGGAGCACTGGCTCCTCTAAATGTTCCTCCGGGGCCGTGGATTCTGGTCCTCTGTAGAACTCCGGCCACCCTAACTTAATGGAATGTAGTTTGCTTTTGCCTGGGGGACTTGGTGTCTCTGATGAGTCTTCAGCAGAGCTATGATCATTCCCCATGGCTCAGAAAGTATTTAATTCTCAGTAAAGACAGGACACTCTCCGTTCATTACAATTAAAGTTAACTAGTTTTTCCCAGGTTCTCTTTTAGGTCTGATGATGCAGTCATGTTCTTTGGATCCTACATGAACCCAGCTGCACTTCTGGATTCAGGTGTCAGCCTTTCCTATAGTCTCCATGAATTTCCTTTGGTTCTTACCTGCTGGTGTCACTTAGGCTCCTAATTTTCACATTCATCATCTGAATGTCATATTTTCTTTTCAAATAACTGGTGTGAAAACTTTCTACACAGATGAAAAAACAGAACCCAGATTGAAGGTAACGATGTGCTTAGAGGCACACAGCACATTGGCTGGAGAGTCAAGACAGATAATCAGTTTTCTTTTCTGACTAAGTTTTAAAAGTCCTGGAAGGTCAGAGTTTGAGGTCAGAGAGAGTCACAGAAACCATCCAGCCTCTCCCCCCACTCCCCCTCATTCCCCCCTCATTGTATTTCTGATGGGAGGCTCACTAGCTAGGAAGAGGGGCAGCTTATTATTTTCTATCTGGTGTCTCTTCACCCCCGGAAAGAACTTCTCTAAGTCTGGAAATGTTCTACCTTATGTTGAGCTGAAGGTAGCTGTGTATGCTGTGGGAAATTAGAGTCCCTCTAAATTTTTCAGTGAGACATTGTTTTAAGCAACAGATTCCCTTTAACTCCAGGACAGGGTGACAATGCATATGAAAAGATCGTCTCTTGTACTCTTGTTCTCATTCTCCCAGCAAGTGTGCTTTTCTGTTCTTCTATTTTGTTCCCTTTCCTTGCAGATTTATTCTGCTCCATGCTCACTCATAGCTCCTGGATCCCTCTGACTGGATCCACAGAGACTTCATTAGCCTTTCTACTGTGGTCACTTCCAACAGTCTCTGCCACCAAATGACAACATTTCTCTCCAGTTCACAATCTTGAGATGAAATCTGACTAGCAAGTGCCATAATATGGGTCCTGCAGAAAACAAAAGCCATTGCAAAAGCCATGTGTTAGTGGGAAGTACATGGCCAGGGAGGCAGGAACAAGAGAAATATGGAATGAGGAAGAAAGAATGGAAGAGTGTGTTGCAATGGCAGTCTCAGCTGCCTACCAGGATGATGTCCTGGTCTTACTGGACATCTCCAGAGAGCCCATATGAAATTACACCGTTACTAAGCAATTCATCTAGGTCAGTGGTTGTCCATCTGGGATAATTTGCTCCCAGGGAACATTTGACAATGATGGGTAGTACTTTTGATGGTCACAATGAGGGGGATGCAATTGGCATTTAGTGACGTGATGCTACAAAACACTCTAGGGTGCACACGTTCCCTAACCCTGAACAAAGCCTCACCAGCCCAAAAAGACAAGAGGGTTGCAAAACACTAACCCAGACTAGACTGTAAGGGGAAGAAGTGATAAGGATGTGTTCCTATATTCCTTTGGTTAGCGTTTGCCTGTGGAATGGTACTATCTTACATTTTTGGATTACTTTTGTGTGGCATGGAGCCTGTATGTTTCTGAAAGGCACATAAATTGAATCCCATACAAGTTCTTTAAGACACTGTGTTCTGGCCAGTGTATAGATTGACTGGCTGTGTATCAAGTGTCCACACCAGGCAAGTTAGCCACGACTAGGTCTAGGGTATGGCAGGATAGGGTCATGGGGTAAAACATGAGGTTGCTTTTGTAAAAGGAACTATGGGTTGTTGACCAACCAATGGGCCACAAATGAAATTAAAGAAGAAATTAAACAGTTTCTACAATTAAATGATAACCCCAATGCAACAAAATGCTCAAATCCATGTTATTAGGAATGAAAATAGGGAAATCATCATATTCATTGGAATATTTATATCCAAAGGATAATAAACACGTATTTTGAAAATTTGTACTCCAAGACGATGGAAAATATAGAAGAAATGTAGATTCCTAGACACATATGAACTTCCAAAGCTGAACAAAGAGGATTTTAAAATGTTAAATAACCAGGTATCAATCTGTGAAACTGAAAATGTAATAAAAACTACCAACAAAGAAAAGCTCTGATCCTGATAGCTTCACTGCTAAATTCTACAAAACTTCTGAAGAAGAGTTAATGCCACTACTTCTCAAACTCTTCAATGAAATTGAAAGAGAAGTAGTACTCACCAAATCGTTCCTTGAAGCAACCATTACCTTGAGTCCAAAGGCAGAGAAAGACCCAACCAAAAAAGAAAACTACAGGCCAATCTCTAATGAACATTGATGCAAAAATCCTCAATAAAATATTGGCAAACAGAATACTGAGAGTTATCAAGAAAATCATACACACTGATGAAGTTAGATTTATCCCCGGGATGCAAGGCTGGTTTAACATAAGTAAATCAA